>JAOXJP010285531.1:0-19182 GCA_025762735.1 Platanus orientalis | reverse complement strand
TAAAAAACAATTTTTATCAACTAAGCTATATACTATTGATAATTTTAAAATAATTAGTATATATATATATATATATAAGTTTGGGCCTTGGGCCGGGCCAGGCCAAGGTAAGCCCAAGCCTGGCCCTCAAAAAAAGTTTGGGCCTCGGGTCCTCACCGGGCCTAGCTCGGGCTGGGCCTTTTCAGGCCAATTTGAGGGCCGGATTGGCCCGAGCCCGGCCCATGCCCACACCTAATAAGCATCTCGGGGGTCTTTTGGTGGATCCCACTGTAATTAATGTAAACAGTATATTAACCAAAATACCCTTTAGATTTTTTTTGCCGCTTTGGTATTGGTTGATTCAGAGGCTCTAGGCTCTAGCAAGTTAAGGTGATTTATTTTTATTTTTATTCAGATAGGAAGGTGGGTCAGTGGTTAGTTGCTTTGTAGATGAAGATGGGTTTTGAACCCTTGTCAAAGCCCCTCAGAATAGCTTCTGATGTTCTTGAAAGAGGAAAATCTGTAATGGTTTTAGTCATCCAATCAGATCATGTTTTGCTTGGAAAATCTCCTTGCTAGGGCCCAATTGTTCTTTCTTTGTCAATTAGGTAGACTGTCAAGATGGTATCTGAACTGGCGTACTTGTATGTGTACTCCTGAGGTGAAGTCATGACACAAGTATTCCGTACAACTTTGATGTGGGGACTCGGTTCACTCAGTTTTGGTCTATTGAAACTGATTTAGGGACAATGTATGTGAAATGCAGGTGTACCCTTTGCCTTCATAGCTTTCAAGGTGTATGAAAAAAAGGAGGAAGACATTGATGGGCTAATCCATGAAGCTCTATCTTTGGGTCTGAAACTGAAATCCAATGTGACCAGAAAATTTCTGGCCTCCAAATGATCCTGTACGACATCGTTTTGGCATTGTCTGACCTCAAAATTGAAATCCAAGATGGATTGGGTGGGCCGGTTTAACATGATTTTGAAATGTGGGTATTGTGTTTGTCAGTATTGCTTGTACTCAATTTGGTTTGTATTAGTTATGTGGGCCTACATATATTTATAAATTATTCATTTGGTTCTTTTCTGATCTGGTGCGCTTCTAGCCACACCAGGGTTGAACGGGTACCACCCACAGATTTTCATTTCTTTTTTGTATTGATTCCAAACAAAGCCATTTTTCGAGTTGTGTTTAATTTTTTTTTTTGTTTGAAAATTTTATGAGGACGTCATTTTTGTTTTATGTTTTTTTGTTTGTGTGGTTTCATTCCCCATTAAATTAGATTACATGGAACGGTGATCAGAGCCAGGGTCGTCTCCAGAGTGGCGATCTCCAGTGCCTATCAAGTGTCTAGGATGCACTAACATGTGAAAAAACGAAAACAACCCAATGGTTGGGACTTGGGAATTCAACCGGCCCTTTTTTTGTTTTGTTTTGTTTTCGCGGCGCCAAAATGCGTCCTCGACCCTAGGGAACAGATATTTAATTGAGTCAAATACACAAGACTTCCTATTCGTATTCATTAAATTAGTCAAATATTGGATACAATTATGGATTTATCTGATTAAAAAAAATTCAATTTAGGTTAAGATATTTGTATCCGTTTGGTTAGACAATGAGTTAATAATAAAAGTATTTATGTACTCTACTATAATGTAACATGACTTACAATGTTATGTATAAAGTAACATAACCTACAATGTTATAATATGACTATTAATTTGAATCAGTCATGTGTGCATGTGCGTGTGCGTGTGCGTGTGCGTGTGTGTGTATTCCTCTACCCACATCTTTATGTATCCACAGTACTTCCATATGAAAAAGATGGACTGACCATGTTCCATCCAGGTGAACTCATGCGGTTCTGACATGTTCCTTTTTTATTTTTATGTTTATTATGTTAGTTAATTTCATGGTTGTTCCAACTTAATAAATTACATATTTCCTATTATTTTCTTGATTTCCTCTAGTTCAATCCAAACTTTTGTATATATAGTTGGAATAGATGTAATAAATCCATAATTGGTTTATTTATAATTGGATATTTTTTAAACAAATTAATATATAATTGAATTGGTTGCATAATAGTTTATATCCACTTTAAACTGACATGAATATGAACCAAATACGGATAATAATTAGATATTTGCATCTCTACTTGATGCTTGATAGGTACTTTGACATTGCTGCACTGGAGGTGATCTGAGGGTATGATGATCATGTCTACCGTTTCTTCACCTTCCGGTGATTTGCCTGGTTATTGGGTCTAGCGTATGCCTGAGCGAACACATTACACAGGCAGAAGATGGTACGTTGTTGTGCCTTGTAGAGAGCCCAAGGAATTAGGTACAAACACCATAGGTCAGTATGGCATAAGGGTCTGACACATCAGCACCGAAAAGTGAAAAGCATGGGCCAAAAAGTGTAAATCACTTTTTTCAGCTCTGATGTGTCCGGCCCTGATGTCACACTGATTTAGGTCACACAGGGGCTGCCGTACCAAATCCCAGCTAAACGCAACGGCCACTTGTTGGCCGGTCAGATTTTTCATAAATTTAATTTTTTTTCGAGTCTGTGTCTGAATACCAAGAAACTGCCAGAAAAGCAAGTTGTTGAATCCGAGAGAAATAAAAAAAAAAAATCAAACAATTCAATTAGAAACCAATAAAGAGAAAAACAATGCAGACTGATTAGAAAATCATGGAAAATGAATTAATTTTCAGACTCCACTTGAAAAATATTCTCATGAAAATTTTATTTCATTCGAAAAATTTTCTCGGCAAACAGACAAAGGCTCAAGGTCCCATCCAGCCATCTTAGATCCTCTGGTAATATCAAGTGAAACGTGGAAGTCGCCAGATGACGTTAAGTGGAACATTAAGTCAGAGTCCACGCAATCTGTAGATCTTCTTCTCTCCAACATCGACAACATAATCACAGAAGTCAGAAACACACACGCTCTCTTTCCCCAAATGTTCTATAGTTGAGATGTTTCGTTCGGCGGTGAAGCGCCTCCTCGTCCTCCCGGCACATCGACGCTTCGGAATTTCTCCCATAATCACTAATTCTTCTCGCTTCTCCACAGATTCCAATGCCCAACCTATATCAGAACAAAAGCCTAATCATCCTCACCAACAACCAGAATCCTTAGGATATGCAACTGCATCATCATCAGCAGAAGAAGCTGCTCGTCGCGATGAGAGGCAGAGGCCGAGGGAAGGAGAGCGACGGCAAAGAATCGACTACCAAGACGAGCAGGTTCCTGTCCTTCAGGCGGCCCTTCGTCATGTGGTTTGTGCACCCAATCTCTGTTTCTGTTCGTTCTGTTGTTTTAATTGATTTTGGGTTTTGTGATTTTTGGGGCATTTTGGGTTTTAGTAATTTTTGAGATTTACTGGTTCTGATCATAACTTATCGGGTTTTGATGGTTTGTTTGATTTGTAATTCGCTACATTATTCGGTGGAATCAAGGGAGGAAAAAGGATGAATTTTTTGACCATTTTTATTTGGTAAATAGTTTTAGAAATTGATTGGGGTTTGGATTGGTGACTTGTGTTGGTTTGCAGGTTAGGTTGGGATGGACCGAAGAAGCCATGATTGCGGGGGCGAGGGAGGTTGGAGTGTCTCCTTCTGTTGTTGGATCTTTCCATGAAAGAAGCCGCACTCATAGAGGTATTAATCTTTCTTTAAATTGTTGGGTTCTGATATTTCCCCCTTTTGTTTTTGTTGATGAATCTGTATTGGCACATGTTGTATGGATCTGTTTGAATTCTCATGTCAAGGGCGGGCGGCCCAGTGCACGAGGCTCCCGCTAACGCGGGGTCTGGGGAGGGCAAGATGTACGCGGCCTTACCCCCATTTCTGGAGAGGCTGTTTCCGTGAATTCTCATGTCAAGGATGTTAATATTTAAATTGGTGAGATGCAATTCAGAGTATAGTCAGGAACCTTTTTACGGCCATAATTAGTCATTTCTTTTTTTAATGATTAACCAATTAGACACCTTTTGTTGGTATCAGTATATAATGAGGCCATTTCAATCTCCCATAGAACAGCTACTTAAGTCTCTAAATTGGTTTCAGATTTTTGTTGGGGCTTCAGCTAACTTTGTGTGTATGGTCTTGAGGCTTGACTCTGAATTTTGTATCAAGTTAATATATAATAGCTTTTCATTTGGAAATTGTGCTGCAAAGTAATCTTTTTTGTGTGTGTGGGAGGATGAGTTTTCCCTCATGTGCGGCTGTCAAAATTACGGGGAGCTAGTGCTCCAAACTTCAAAGAACTTGTGGGTTATGATATCAGTAGAAAATGGTGGAAAATCCATTAGTGGTTTGAAGTTCTTAAATGGGAGCAAAAGCAACCTCTGAATTAGTCAAGGCTTTGTATGACAACTTTTAGATCCTAAGGTGTAATTTATTTTTGAGCAGACCTGGACCTGTTCATTGAGATACTTGCATGGGAATTGTTGGGAAACCACTACTTTCCTGTCTATGTATACATCAAAGAATCCACAGAAAAATAACAATGAAAGAAAACAATAACAATAGTAACACACCACAACACCAAGATTTTTTTAACAATGAAAACCCTTTGATGTGAATGGAAAAACCACCAGACGTAGCCCCGTAAATCTGCCATGATTTTTTTTTTCTTCAAATATATGGGATTACAACGGTTCTCTGTAGTTACAACTATATGAATACATCTAGTGCAACAATTTGAATTACAAAGTTTATTCACCAAAATATAGATACAACAAAAGAGATTAAGAGCTACTCACCAACAATGGAGATGGTGTCAAAATACAATAGCTTGAAGCGGTAGAGTTGCAACCCCAATCGGTTCTTCTTCAAGAGAGAAAACCACACAGCTGTCCCATTCTATTATTTTCTAATATGAAAGAAAACTAGTCCCAAAATCCCCAAAGATCAAAAGCTCCAAGAGGCTATTTGATGGTCTTGTTGTGTGAAACAAGCTATGCCAAAGAACCCCCAATAAATGGAAGTCTCACACTCTCACTTACAATAATGATCATTAAATTCTTAACAACGCCAAATACTTCAAGCGGTCATAAAGATTATAGACCTTTGATTTTCCCAAGCCCATGCGCATGACTACAACAAAGAAGTGGTGTCTTATTTTATGTGGAGGGAACCCCAACAATGGCGTGCTTATTATTGTTATTGTTTCCTTTCATAATTATTATTATTATTTTTTGGATTCTTTGATTTGTACATAAACGGAAAAGTGTAATTTCCCAACAAGTGGTATTAGAGCCAAGCTCTAATTATTTTGTGTGCAAATCATGGAGGCAAGCCCAAATCGGATGGCTCTAATTATTTCATTTGCAAATCATTTTTTTTTCAACCACTCTCTTTTATGTTCATTAGTTTGATCTTCTTGAAAGCTCTTCGGTTCACCTTCATTTGTTAGCATGACTTACTCATGAGGTGAGTACCTTTTGGATGATTGGTGCACTCTAGTAGACCTTTTCAATCGACATCCAATTGGTACACTCTAAGATCACAAGCAAATTTGTGTTTGCCTCCATGATTTGCACATGAAATAATTAGAGCCCAGTTTTGATACCACTTGTTGGGAAGCCACACTTTCCTGTCTATGTGCAAATCAAAGGATCCATAGAAAAATAACAATGAAAGTAAATATTAACAATAGTAACACCATTGTTGGGGTTCCCTCATGAAGCGGGACCCTCTTCTTTTTTAAAATAATCATGTGCATGGGCCTGAGAAAACCAAGGGTCTATATGACCATTTAAAGTTTTTGGGATTGTTGAGCATTTACTGCTTATTATTCTAGGAGAGAGAGAGAGAGAGAGAGAGAGAGAGAGAGAGAGATTTGTTGGGGAGTCTTTGGTATAGCTTATTTCTTAGTATAGCCTCTTGGAGCTTTTGTTCTTTGGGGATTTTGATACTGGTTTTCTCTCATCTTAAAGAAGTAGAAGGTGAGGTAGCTGTGTAGTTTTATCTCTTGACGAAGAACCAATTGGAGCTGCACTCTACGGCTTCAAGCTATTGTGCTTTGGCACCATCTCTACTATTGAAGGTAAATAGGCTCTTGATCCCTTTTGTTATATCCATCTTTTGGTGAAAAAACTTTGTAATTCAAGTAGTTGCACTTGATGTACTCCTCTAATTATAACTAGAGAGGATTTTTGTAATTCTACATATTTGACACAATAGTGGAAGATTTATTGGAATAGGTCAGTGGGTTTTCCCTTCGCATTAAGGGGTTTCCATGATAAAAAAAATCATGGTGTTATGTTGTGTTGCTATTGTTATTATTAATTCATTATATATATATGAAAGGGCAGTCCTAGTGCACGAGGCTCCCGCCACTGCGGGGTCTGGGGAGGGTCAGATGTATGCAGCCTTAACCCTACAAGCAGAGAGACTGTTTCCGTGACTAGAACCCATGATGCCCAGGTCACAATGGAGCAACCTAACCGATGCGCCAAGGCCCGCCCTCTTCATTTTATATATATAGATGGGAAAGTGTGTGGTTTCCCAGCAGGAACTAAATAACAATCAACTAACCGAAAGCTTTGTTATCTGGCTTTCTTTAGCTGTAAGAGATTGAAGCTGATTGTAGGTAAACAATTAGAGGCTGCTTATGAAGGAGATTGAGTGGATTTTCTAAATTCCTCTTGTGAGGCAATTGAGTCTCTTAGATATCATTGGATAAATCCTCTTTATTTTTTATTTTTATTGGTGCTTGTTGTCTTTTATTTTTGTTAGGAGTCAATTAAAACAAGGTGTGGCTTCAATATGGGGTGTATTTGATTCTCTTGGAGGTCTGCATTGTTGCTTTTACTAAGTACATTTAGTTCGACATTTTCCATCAAAATTGAAGTGCTTATTCTTGTTTACCTATTGGTTCAATTCCAGTCTAGCAGTATGGAGGGAAGAGAGATTTTATCTAGTATGTTTTTTCTTCTAGTTGAGTCTTTACTGGAGTAAGTGATTTGATGGATTTTGTGGTGAGCACCCACCTCCCACACTTTTACTTCTCTACACCTCCTACATTGCTAGCATTGGTGCTGTTAATAGTTTGAAAGTGGAACTTCCCATTATTATAGCTTATTTGGTTGGTCAACTGATACAGAATGATTTCTAGCTCCTTTGTATGGTCTAACCAGAAGAGACCTTTGATTTCCTGTCAAATCAACATGCAATGTTTGTTACAGTTAATTTCTGCTGGTCAAAGCTTATTTTCTTTCTTTATATATGCCTATCAGAGTATCTGAATGCAATTGCGGCTTATTTTATTTTACTTTTATTCAGTTTTTCATGGACGATTGCCTACAAAGGCTTATTGATAGAATTGACTTGGGAGACGAGTTGAGAAACTTGATACCCAGTGAACGAGTCTCAAAGCTCATTCGGATTCGTCTAGAAATGCAGGCACCCTACATATCAAAATGGCCTCAAGCACTTAGGATCCAGGTGTGGCACTTGATATTATATCCTGTCATTCGACTTCAGACTGAGCTCAAAAACTCAGGTCTCTCATGCAATTATTTTGTGTAATTACTGACAGGCCCAACCGATGAATATTCCGACCAGTTTTAAGCAGCGAGCAATGCTGGTTGATGAAATCTGGCATGCTACTGGCGTTGAGGTCTCTGATATTGACTGGTATTTAAAACGCACTGTCCTTGGAGGAATATATTCGACATCTGAGGTGTACATGCTGACTGACAATTCACCAGGTTTGTTCTCTATGCTTTTCAAGTGATTGGAATTCGTGTTTGCTTGGATGTATATCTATTTTAACGTTTGAAGGGTTTAAAAGACTTTGCTGGTAAATATAGTAGAAATGTTTTTTTTTTGATGAGGAAATATAGTAGAAATGTAGTGTGGGGTAGTGCCAAACCGTGGATTTGGGTGGGGAAGGGGGTTTCGTTTGTCTCTCCATGTACTGACTGGCTTTTGGTCACAAATTATGACAGATTTTTGTGATACATGGACTTTCTTGGACCGCCAAGTCAAAGAAGTGTTTGATCTTGAGAAGACCATACAAGAGGTAATCTCTGGCAGACTTGCTCCAATTTTATTTTTATTTACTAGTTATTTATTTTCCCTTTGTAATGGGGAAATTTTTGCAGGTGAAATATTTGGCAGAAGCTGTTGGAGCAGGAATGGGGAACTCATTGCAGGGTTTCATGAGGAGAGTTTTTCGGTGATTAACATTAAAGGGCAGATCGGTTATGGCTACTTTCGCAACGACTGTTCTTCCAGTAGTCAAGGAGCTGCTCTATTCTGAAGTCCTGCAGTTCAGAGTTTCACTGGTTTACAAAACTCAGGTTCACCAATAAAACACAAAAACTTAAATTTCTGCACCTGATTTTTCTGCCCTTGTTTCTGCTAAGGGTGAGATTGGAAGAACTGCTTCGTTTCATTGGAGACTAGTCTATTTATTGTTTTATCATAAGGGGCTCCTTGGGTTGAGAAGAGAATTGAGAAAGAATGAGTGAGAGCTCAAGCAAGCCGAGTTCATTTACTATTATCTATACTAGGGACTTGTTTCATTTACCACTTTATTATTATTATTTTTTAAATTAATTAATTAAGTAATTTTTTTTTATAGTGAGTTACAACAGCAGCAGTAGCCTTACCCCTACTACTTGGAGTTGGTTACATGAATCCTGTTACGCCATTCCACTCCATGGTTATATCTGCTCTTAAATCAGAAGTTGCCATGTCTTTTCTTATTAATTCAACCCAAGTCAATTTTGGCCTTCCTCTCGTCTTTTTAGCGCTTTCAACTTGTATCGTCTTAATCATTCTCATTAATGCATTCATTGGTTTTCATTGCATATGATTAAACCATCTTGGTTGACCTTTTTTTTTTCCTCCATCTTATCACCTATCACCTCGGATTTGGTGCGTCCCCTTAATGAACACCTAAGGTTGGCCCTGCATTAGGGGCAGACACATTAACACTGAAAAAGTGATTTACACTTTTTAGGGGGTGCTTTTCACTTTTCGGTGCCGATGTGTCCAGCCCTGATGCCGGGCAGACCATAGGTGTTCTTTAAGGAGTTGTACCCAATCCTGAGGGATCACTATTGGTGTTACACCTAAGTTCCCACTAATGGATTCATTCTAAATCTATCCTTTCTAGACTTGGCACTCATCGTTCTCAACATCCTCACTTCTGCCACACTCACTCTATTTACATGTTTTTCATTGGCTGCCAACATTTTGTTCCATAAAGAATGGCTGGTCTTATAACTGTTTTATAAAATTTTCTCAACAATTTTAGTGGTATTCATTTATCACACATCACTTTAGAAGCATCTTTCCATTTCAACCATCCCGCTCTAGTTCTATGAGCAACATCATACACAATATTTCCCTCCTTGTGAATTGAACCAAAATAACGAAAATCCTTCCTCTTTTGTTTAGGCTTGAGACCGAGATAGTATGTAAAGATATGAACGCTGGAGTTCCTAAGCAAGTTATTTTTTTTTCCTCAACTTTCGTGCCTTAACAAATGGAGCCCATGTTGCCATATAGTGGGCAGTTCATGTGAGAGTAAACAGTACTGTTACTGCCATCCTCGAACTTTCTATTCTACAAAGGCACAAAATAAAGCATGGTTTTTCAAATCCAGTTTCGGATGACATATGTTTCATCCCTGGGTCTTAGTTTGGATTTGGGATTTCATGGGTTCATATATCGATCAACTTATGTAATATCTGGATCAACACAGATCACATCCAGAATCAACCCGTTCTATGTCCTACTTGATAGGTTGGTTCATGGTTGGGAAACTCGGTCTATACTTAGTGTGCTTGCAGGGTCAGGGTTGGTTTATTTATTTATTTTATTAAGTTTGACCAGCAGATTAGATACTCTATCCTGGTTTCAACCGTGACCAAAGTATGTGACCACAAGCGTCAGAAAAAATATTCAAATGAAAAGGTAGGTACTCAAAAATCACCCCAAATTCAAAGATACACGTAAGATCATTTCCTAAACCCCAGACTCGAGAGAGAGCCCACCCAAGTTACAAAATAACTCATTAGATTTTGAAGAGTTATTGTCTGGGTTTTCTGTATACTGTTTTTGACTTTTCTTGTTCATGCTACAATACACTAAAAAAAATTCAATTTTCTTTTGTTGTTTTTTGTAGCATGAAAAAACAATGTTTTTTTTATTTAATTTTTTTGAATTTTTAGGACAAAAGATCCGTTGTAACAAGAACTGCTGTTGCCTTTTTGTGATTTTTTTGTTTTTGCTACAAAAAACATTGTTACAATAGATCTTTTGCTTAATGATTGTTTGCTTGCTTAATTTAAATAGACAAAAGATCAGTTCAAGCAAACTTTCCTTAATCATGAGTAAGCATCTTGCTCGAGCTGTCACGTAGCAAAAAAAGACAAGCAAAAACCCAAGCTATACCTTAGGTTTGCTTTTTTTTTTTTTGGTTTTGTTTTAAGTGGCAACTTGAGCAAGATTGTTTGAGCATGCTTGCAGAAACCTTGCTTGAACTTAGGCCTAAAGTCTAGCGTTTTTTTTATATTTGTTATTTTATTTTATTTTTCTGCATATACGAGCCAAGTGGATTGACTCAGGCTATTATAGCCTGTTTGACAGCCACCTGTAATGTAATTCTCAAGACATTTGTAGTCATGAGATGACAATTTGTAATGAATTAATTCAAATTTATACTGATTAGTTAACTACAATTAGAAATGAAGTCATCTTAGGTTTTTCTATGAAATGAAATGATTAATGTTATAAAGCAGAAATCGGTACAAATCTGAATGAGTTCATTTCAAACCCTCTCATTGTGGCTACTAAAATCCTTGGGAAACTCAAATGAAATGATTACGTTACATGTGACTGCCAAACGAAGCCTTAATAAATCAAATCATGGATTTTCAACCATGAGATGTTCCTTGTTAGGGTGTGATAGTCATTAAATGGTAGAAAAATGAGGGTGCTTGAATAATCATGAACCAAACGGAATTATATGGATTTACAAAACTACACAAGGATGTTTATGAGGGCGGATTTCCTCTTGCGAAGAAGCATCTGGTGACCCTCTTGTGCCAGGTGCTGTCCAACACGTGAGGAAAAAAAAAAAAAAAAAAGAAACAGAAAAGAGAAAGAAAAGAAAAAACACCTAACATTGGGTCCAAAGAAGTGGTATTTCCAATCTTTTTGCCACATGTCACACAGCGCCTGACTTTTTTTTGTAATAGTACATCATAACTTTTAGATTATCCAAGATGACTATCTCTTAAGATTACTTACAAGTTTAACTAAAATATTTTAATAGCTTATCAGAAAAGAAAAATATCAAATGACTGAATGTCAAGCTGCCCTAATGGGGTTTCAAATATGGATTGTAGAGGATTATTTTGAATGGTTCAAATGTCTTTATGTTTTGAAGGAAGATTCTAATTCAACCCCTTGGCAAATCAGACCTTTAACAACTGCAAGTCAATCTTCCCCTTGTTTTTTAAACAGTTATGTTTATTCGAAGACAGGTAATTAGCTCCTTACAACTTTTTTGTTTAGTTCATAGTGTATAACCCTTTTGCTCCATTAATAAAGAGAGCCTGATCCTCTGCACCGGGAGCAGGTTGCCCCCTCTTACAGGGGGTGAGGGTCTCATGCGTTTTTTGGCATGGAGTCTACACCCCCTGCGAGAGGGCCCTTCCTGTTCCTGGTGCAGAGGATTCTCGCTTAATAAAAGGACCTGAATGTGTTTGAAGAAGTAATGGTTTTGAAATTAGGGTTTTTCTTTGCCATGTGCTAAAAGGCTATCTATTAGGCTGAAACTTGCCACATGGAAAAGAATCACTGTGCCTGTGCGGCTAATGTAGCTCTGTTTAGAGCAGATAAACTTGCCGCAACTCTGAAACAACAGGGCACCGACACATGACAAAAAATGGGACGTGGTCTGAAAACTGTGCGTCAGTACATTCCCTAATTCTTCACAACCGTCACACTTGAAAACTGTGCGTTGAGCAGGCCCCAGCTCGTGGTCTGCATGCCCCTTGTGGCTCACTTTCTTGGGCAACCCCTTCATTTCCTCCTCAAAACGAGCCTCCACCTCCTTGAGACGTTCTTTGTCAAATGGATAGGCATCAGAGCCTAAAGACATTACGAGGAAGCTCTCTTCACTGGTAAGGATCTGGCCTGTTGGTCCAATTGCAATGAGAGAAGGGACTGAATCAACCTTGAAGATGCGAGCCAAGGATTTCTCCCTCTTATCTCCAAAGGGAATTGCCAGCCATGGCATACTCGAATAGTATTCATCAAACTGGTTTTGGTAATCGTCCCACGAGACGAAGATCACTTCGAAATCGACGTGCTTCGCCTTAATTTCATGGTATGCTTCAATCAATTTAGGTGTAAATACTCTGCATGGAGGGCATCTCTTCGTCGAGAAGTAGAGAAGGATTGTTTTCCCAACGAGTTCAGACACTGGAACCTGACATGAACAAAAAAACCCATATGAATTGCATAGAAAGCATGTGGTTCCCTAGCATGTTTACGCAAATCAGTTATCATTAGAAAGCAGACATAATTAAAGGGTAGATCTAAAAAGCCAATATTGTAGGTAAGAAGTAATCCTACGAATACAAATTTACTGCTGCATGTGTTTGGGAGGGCTTCTACAGTGGCTCCTGCTGGGCCTTCTTAGGGTAGAACGATTTCTGTTGTCCCAAAAGGATATCACCTGGCCACAAGTAATTTTGTGGCTTCAGGAGACATAAACATACCTCAAAAAAGTGAAAATTCCATAAAAAAATCATTTTTTTGAGGGTGTGGGTGGGGTATGTGATGTCTTCCGAAGCCACAAAATTACTTGTGCCAGAAGACATGTCAATTGTCTGTTAGCAAATATTTTTCTTTGGCTAACACATACCCAAAAAGTGAAAATCACCCTGCCTTGTGCGGTAGTGATATAGGCCCCAGTGGCCAGACAAAAAGGTTTTCGAGGTCAAAAGAAGATGTTGCTTAATGTTCTCAGCATTCAAATTGTTGTGCTGAAACCTGCATTTGGAGTTGTATGTAACAAAATAGGAGAAAGAAAATAGTGAAAAGATCAATCACACAAAAAACAAGAGGTGATTTACGTGGTTCAGCTTGAAGCCTACATCCACGGGCGAAAACGGTGAGAGAGATTACACTGTGAACAAGAAAACAGAGATTACAATGAACAATGTGGTGGAACAAAACCCAAAATATAAATTCCCATGAAACCCTATTCTCTGCAGGTCAGGTCAGACCCTAATCAAGTCAAGAATTTCTCATACAACTCTTTTCCCTCCTTTCCAAGATTGAAGTCTTAGATCAGAAGGTTGCATTAGTTAATAGCCTTTTTGGCAGCCACCTGTAATGTTATCATTTCATTTTAGTTTCTCAATGAATTTGTAGCCATGAGGTGACGGTTTATAATGAACTCATTCAAATTTATACTGATTTGTTAACTACAATTAGAAATGAATTCATCTTAGGTTTTTCTATAAAATCAAATAACTAATGTTATCAAGCACAAATAGGTTACAAACCATCCCATTGTGGCTACAAAAGTCTTTTGAAACTCAAATGAAATGACTACCTTACAGGTGGCCGCCAAACAAACGCAGCCTAGTATTATCGTTCAATTAGAAAGGTTATGTGGTGGTATCAACCTGAGCCTATTTTAGGTTAGTATCGAGGTTAATAATAGGACTCGTGAACTAAAAGCCACATTACAAGCATGAACTCCACTCCAATATCTAAGTGAATGAAAAAACTGAAATGAATGCTAGATAAACAGTGATATGGACAATCAAAGGCAATCAAACACCGATTCTAGAATTCTAGTTCCTTAGAATGTAGTTGGAATCAGTGTCAGATTCTTACCTAGATGCCATCTTTCCCAATGACGAAATCTTGTTCTCCTGCAATCAAAAGAGACTCCAGAGAACCAGATTCAGCTATTGCCTTCTCCCTCATTTCAAACTCTGCAAACTTCTCAGGAGGAAATGGGTATGCCTCAACTCCAAGTTCTTCAATGAGATGAACAGCATTGGTATGTACAGTCTTTCCATCTGGCCCAATTATCAACAATGTGGGGAAGTCAATTACTTTGAAGGAGACTCTCAGTTCCTCACAGTTCTGGAGGTCAAAAGGTACGGCAAGCCATGGCATGCTTTGGAAAACTTGTTCCAGTTGTTGTGTATCTTGCTCTACGAAATCCCATAAGACTAATACGACCTCAAAGCTCTCTCCTCTCTCTTTCAATTTGTTATAAACTTCTGTGAGAACCCGAGAAAAATCGCGGCATGGTCTACATGGATGGTAGGAAAAATACAAGGCCACCATCTTTCCTTCAAGGTCTGAGATTGGTACCTGAGAGAAAAAATTCACAAGAAGAAGAAAAGCCTATTATAGAGTTTTAGGTAAAGATTCGAACATGAGGATATCTACCCATTGTGGAAAATCATTCAATCATTCAACTCAATAAAATTTAATAGCTAGCTATGACTTGATCTGGAGATTGAATTATCATGGTTGATGAGCTGGTGTTCGTTCCATTCAAAATTACCCTCCAACCCTCTATAGAACACAGATAAGAGGATATCAACCATAATTTTTTTTTTTTTTTTTTCATAGGTAATTTTAGATGAAGACGGGTTTTGAACCCAGGTCTTTGGTACACACCCACGGACTTTACCAACTTAGCAAGTTGGCATCTTCAAAGAAAATAGTGACATCAACCATAACTTGATTGCCCTCTTAGAGAAAATCTAACTTTTAGACTCTTTTAAGGCATATGGGTTCAAGTGATCGTAATTGCAAGTCTAGATGCAAATAAACAGAATATGAAATGGATATTGGCATATTAGTATTCCATAATTTATAATTGGATATGCCAATATCCATTTCATATCCAATATTGGCATATCATTTAAGTTGATTGAACATTGGATACCAATACAAATACATTCAATTATGAAGATTCATTAAGTAAGGTTATTATATTCGTATCCCTTAGGTTATAGGCAATGGGTTAGGGTTAATGATAAATTATTTATATACTCTACTATATTGTAACATTAACCTACAACATTATAACATGACTACTAATGTAAAACAGTCATTAGTTATAAAATATACAATACATAAATTATATATATAGCATTCGGTTCATTTATAATTGGATATCTTTTAAACAAACAAATATTTAATTGAATCGGATACATCATATTTGCTTTAAGCAGACACTAATATTAACCAAATATGGATAATAATTGGATATTTGCACCTCTAAGTGCAAGCAACAACAGAGGAGGAGGATATCTACACGTGTTGGGATGCTTGGACTAAAGAGTCATGCACAAGATTTTTGTGTCCAAACAAACACCTAGGGTCCTTTCAAATACCTTCAATGGTCTGCCACTCTCAAACCTTATCTGGGCGTGGACATTGTATCCTACTAAGATATTCTATGGAAGGGAAATGTTGATAAAAAAAACCTGGGTTTAAGAACACAGTCAGCTCCTAAAAAGAGTATTTTGTAAATGCAATCCAGGGTTAGCTTTAACTACTAAAGCAACTTATCAGGAGTGATTAAGTCGTTTCTTGTCTCATGATTGGGCACGTAAGAATTGTGACTGGATAAAAAGTGCTCACCTTAACGAATGCTAACCACTGCTCCTTGACAGGTGGCTGGCACATCAACACCGAAAAGTGAATATGCACCTCCCAAAAAAGTAAAAATCACTTTTCAATGCTGATGTGTCCACCCCTAACAAAGAGCAGTGATGAGCGTTTGTTAAGGGAAGCGTTCATAAACCGATCCCTAAGAATTATCCATATATGCAAACGTTTGAAGTTTGACACTCTTGAAACCCGACTTCATCGCAAACGTCAACGCAAATCATTGCGAACTTGCTGCCCACAAGGTTTGAAACCCCTACCTCTCCCTTAAAGAGGCCATAATGTGCTTTTTACAAATATCAAAATAATGTTCTGTCCAGGATGTACCGTTCGCCCCCTCATAGTGGGGTGTTGCATGGGGGCGCGTACTGTGCGTCCTGGACAGAGGATCCTTCCTCTTTGCAAATATCATTGGATTGGCATCGTTTATATCATAACTAATATGTTTTTCGAATGAGGTTAATCTAATCATCTAATTAAATAAGCATGAGCTACATACAAATGAAGATCTTTTAAGAGGAGGAAAACCAGTAACTTGAGAGGACCTTTTATAAGAGGAAAGAAGGGGTGATAGATTGAGAATTCAGATTGAACAATGAATAAATCATACCTGAGAACCATCTTTACGCACAAGAAAATCCCTTTCGTCCTTAGAGAGGAGTGATGTCAGGTCATAAGAATCACAATCAACATGGCCATTATCCATTCCTTCAGCTTCTGCCATTTTGCTTTCTATGTTGCTCCTCTAGGTAGAGAAATTGAAGATGAATTTTCTAGGGTTTAGATTGTACCCTCTTTAAGTTTAGAGCGTTTGGTGTCATTATTCATATATCAATTACTTTTGTCTAATTATGGCATGCCTTGATCTCTATCCTTTCATGTGACTCTTAAGCTGGCAGAAACTTGCCTTAGTTATCCAACAGCACAGACTCCAGCTCCACCGTCTAATTTGGTAGTAGGATCATAAATATTTACTCTGGATCTCTCTCTGAGAAAGGAAACTTTAGATTCTATGACTTCAAAGATATAGAAATAAAGGAAAAAAGGGAAAGAAGGGATAATAGCCCACCAACAAATGGGTAAAAGAATAAGTGAATAACGCATATGATCTTCTAATGAAAAGAGTGCATTGGGGTCTTGCATCATTGTCGTCATCTTCTTCAACATTCTCATGTACAGGAGGTTCAAGTCTTGTTGGAATTGGGCTTGAATCCAGCCATGACTTGGATGGTTCCGGACCCAGCCCACCAATTATTAGATAATTTAATTGTGTGTTACAAATTTAACAATTCTTTTTACTAATAAAAAACTTTAACATATAAGATAGGAAGATGCTAAAGCTTGAGGAAAATGCTAAAAATATCAAATTTAGTTAGGCTGCGTTTCGCAGCCACCTGTAATGTAATAATTTCATTTGAGTTTCCAAGGCTTTTTGTAGCCACAACCAGATGGTTTGTAATGAACTACTTCAGATTTGCGCTTGATAACATAAGTCGTTTCATTTTATAAAAAAACCTAAGATGACTTCATTACTATTTATGGTTAACAAATCATATAAATTTGAATGAATTCATTAGAAACCATTGCTACAAATGCCTTGAGAAACTCAAATGAAATGATTACAGTACAGGTGGCTGCCAAACAGATTATTATTGTACTTCCTTTATTTCTTGTTAAGGAGTCATTGTACTTCATTATATTTCTTAATTCTCTTGCACTCGTATGTTTACTATCTACCCAAATATGGAATAGAACCTGATCCATCATTTGAACAAATACATGGACCCAAACCTAGAAGGTGGGCTTAGGCCAGGTTTGGGCCGGGCAGACCATGGTAGGCCCCAACCCAAGCCTATTCATTACACTCTGGGCTTGAGTTGGGCCTGGGCCTGCAATTTTTTAAAATTTAAGGCCCACACATGGCCCTAATAATTTTATCGGGCCTCAAGCCAGCTACAATTTTAACCCTATGCACCTAGCCTTTGTGTATAGGACACCATAGGACATACAAAATCCTAGACAACATTTATTCCCATCTTCTTATGATAAAAATATATATTTGATAATATATATATATATATATGGGCTGGGCGGAGGTAAATCCAAGCCCTGCCCTAAAAAAAGTTCGGGCCTCGGACTGGGCCAGGCCTAATTTGAACCAGCCTTTTTTCTGGCTGAGATGGGTTCAGGCTGGCCCAGGCCCATGCTCACCTCTATCCAAACCTAACTTGGTTATTGATAGGGCTAGTAATGTTTGACACGACCCGCGAACCCGACACCAAATTAGTGAGTTAGGGTTTACTATAATTGAGTTTCACGTCAAAGCAAGTTAACCCGCTTAAACATGATTAATAAATGGATTGTGTTCAGGCTGACCAAAATCATATACCCTTAACTTGACACATTATGAACATGACCCACCAACACGAATTGCCATCCCTAATCATTGGTAAGATCATAGTAAAGATTGGATGGAGACACTACTAATCAGGTTGCAGTCCATTTTGATAACATGATAATATCATGCTCAAGCTCATCATGAACTTGAGATGTCGAGATCAGGCTTAGCTCTACTTGTCAAATTCAAGTTTACTATTTCGGGCATTCATCTTAAGCTCAATTGCCCATGAACCAAACATTCTCCTAAAGGCTAAATATATAATAAGTTGAAATAGACCCAACAATCCATAAATGGAAGTGCCCCATCACTTAGTAAGCAACTTTAAATGATTATAATCGGATAATCTAGCCATCAAATAAGCCATTTGGATTTGGGATTGTCAAGCCCTTAACAAGCTGATATGTTGTAATGAGATTCCCTTGTTTGCCTATATAGAAGAGAGAACCAATAGAATAATCCAAGGTTGGAAATGGAAGTTACTCTCTTAAGCAGGTAAAGAAATCATGCTTAAGCTCTCTCTTCCTATGCCATCTCTTGCTTTTTTTTTCCAAAGGTCATTTGTAAATCCATTAATGGTTACCAAAGAAAACTATGGTGGGAAAGTAGGAAAAAAAACAATAAGATTAATTGGATTAGTTGGGAAAATCTTCAAAGGAGTAAAAGAGATGGGGATTTGGATTTCAGGGATCTGCATAAGTTTTTTATGATTGCTAACCAATTGGACTTGGAGAAATACCCAAAGCCCAATGCATTATGGGTTAAGCTTATGAAATACCTCTACCACCTTAAAGATGAGTTTTTTAATCTCTAAATGTAAAAGCTATAGTTCTTGGGCAATACCGGATTTGTTTGATAGACTAATTGGAAGTTGGATTTATTTGTACAGATAAATTTGGAATCTTTTTGCCTGCTAGGATAACTTTGTCCGTTGGGATGAATTGTGAAATATGCATTGATAACTAACCTATGAATCAAGTAAAACCTTCCATGAAGGGTACTGTTTAAAGTTTATCAAAGATTATCCATAAAACACACACACACACACACACACAGAGATATTCCTTTGATAGTTTTTACTTTAGTAAAGAATTTATGAAGGTTCATCA
>JAOXJP010285520.1:0-19182 GCA_025762735.1 Platanus orientalis | reverse complement strand
ATTCAGCCCAGCCCGATTGACAACCCTACCCACTTGGCATGCCGTGAGTTAAACTTTTTCTGAGAGTCTAAATATCTCAAAGCCTCATGATCAAAGTATAAGATCAATTCTTATAGTAGTAGGTAATGTCACCGGTACCGTAGGGACTAGACTACCGCATAAAACTCTTTGTCATAGGTAGAGTATTTTTGTTTGGCATCATTTAATTTCTCGAAACCACTGGGTGTTCTTCTTGACTAAGGACTCCACCTATTGCAACACCAGATGCATCGCATGAAACTTAAAAGACTTTGGAAAAGTCGGGGAATCCCATGACAGGAGCTTCAGTCATCCTCGACTTTATCTCCATAAAGACCTTGGCTGCTGCTTTGATCGACTTGAATTCACCTTAATGGATGCAATCTGTAATAGGTGCTATCACCGAGCTAAAACCCCGGATATACCGCCTGTAGAAGGTGGTCAAACCATGAAAACTCTGAACCTCATGAATATTTGTAGGCTCAGGCCACTCTACAATAGACTTAATCTTTTTGGGATCAACGATCATACCCTCTCTAGATACAACAAATCCCAAGATAACTTATAGTGTCATGAATGCGCACTTCTTAAGATTTGCAAAGAATTTCTTTATGGAATTATCTCACATATACTCCACAGATGATTCAAGCGGAGCTCCCTACTAGGACTGTATGTAAGAATATCATCAAAGTATATAACCAGAAATTTTCCAATGTCATAACCCTCATAAAAGTGTCAGGAGCATTGGATAATCTAAAGGGCATGACAAGCCATTAGTTCGTCCTTCGTCTTGAAAGCAGTTTTCCACTCATCCCCTAGCTTGACACGAATTTGGTGCTAGCCACTTTTTAGATCTATCTTGAAAAAGATAGTAGCTCCAGTCATCGTGTCTAACATGTCATCAAGTCTAAGGATGGGCAATCTATATTGTACCGTAATCTTGTTGATGGCTCTGGTGTCTAAACACATTCTCCAAGAACCATCCTTCTTCAAAGTGAGTATGGGTACGGCACATGGACTCATGCTCTGCCTAATGAATCATTTCTTCAACAACTCATCCATCTGTCGTTTTAACTCGACATGATTCGTAGGGTTCATCATGTAGTGATGTAGATTTGGAAGAGTTGCTCCAAGGACCAGATCAATGGCATGCTAAATATCATGTATCGATGGTAGCTCATTTTTTAAATCATCAGTGAACATCTCTTCAAATTCTCTAATGAGTGGCTCTACCTCAACTGGGAGGTCAGAAATAGGATTAAGAGTCAATAATCTAGCAACTAATGCATGTATTGGCGCATCCCCCTAAACCTCCTGCTCGAACTCTTTAGGGCTAAGAATGTTCAAGGTCTTTGTCTGTGGACCTTCCACATCCTTCCCTTTATCCACCTGACTCTTACCTCCAATATGAGCTTTTAGTAAAAGCGGAGTGAGTTTAATCTTTTCACCTTCGAACTTGAACACGCAAGTGTTGGTCCTACCATACAACGTGGCATTCATGTCAAAGAGCTGAGATCGGCCTAAGATCATATGTTCTACATTTATAGGCATGACATCACACCATATCTTGTCCTTATACATACCAAACTCTATTGGAACATGACATCTATGGGTAACGGGAATGGAAGAGGAATCAACCCACAACACTCTATAGGGTTAAGGGTGGGAAATGGTGGTGAGCCCAAGCTGCTTTACATTCTCAGTAGAAACCACATTTGTGCAGTTTCCACTGTTAATGATGACTCTGCAGTTTTTCTCTCTACACTTGGCAAAGGTACAGAAGATGGTTGTCCTTCACCAATCCTCTTTTGGAGCAAACTGGGTAAGAGCACATCTCACTACCTAAATGAGAGTCTGATGAGAGGGGTAGCTAGAATAAGGTCTCATGATAGCTAGACAACTATCCTCCCTCTCTCCATCATCATCACTCGAGGCCTGAATAGAATTAACAATCTCATCAATGACAATCTCATCATCATCTATATGTTGATCCCTCTAGACCTCCTCCTCTATAAACAAAGCATGTTCTTTACATGTAGGACACTCCTTAGACTGGTGGCATATTTCCCTACATCTATAACACCTTTCAAGATTACTTGAAGGGTGACCCTTGGCCTCTTGTGTACCTCTATTAAGAATGGGGCTAGTTCTAGAAGGGTCAGAACCTACTCTAGGTGGCTGCCCACCTGATAGAGGTCTCACATCTGTGCGCCTAGGATCTTGGAGTTGTGGAGCCACAAGCCTCACATACCTCTATATTTCTTGCGTTATCCTGTAGATCTGCTCTAGAGTGGTAATATAGTAGGAGATAAGCTCCTTCTAAATCTCAGGTTGGAGCCCCATCTTAAAGTGAGTGATGGTCATCTCAAGACTCACACGGACTCCACATCTCAACCTACTATCATCAAACCTCGTGATGTAGTCCACTACGCAAGATAAACCTTGGCAGAATGAGTTGTATTGCTCAAGAAGTCTAGTATGATAATGACGTGGAACGTACTTATCTTTGAGCTTATCTCGTATGTCTACCTAACTGGTAATGGATCTTTCACATATCCAATAAATCTACTACTCAACTAATTCCTAGTAAAGCTAAGCTGACCCACCAAGTTTCATCTTAGCAAATTTAACTTGTTTGTGAGGGGAGATATCGTACCCGTCAAAGTACTGGCCCATCCCTCGAATCCAATCCAAGAAATACTTAGGATCTAAGCACCCATCAAAGGTAGACACCCCAACCCTTATTAACTTCAGGGTTGTCTCTTTGAGGTTTCTACGGTCTCTACGATCTCTCAACCCTAGTTGTCCTCTATAACCCCTAGGATAATCGTCCTCATACTCAAACTCTAGAGGGATCCTCATCTCTGGTCCATCAGGATGGACTGAAGATTTATCCATAGGTGGGGTTCTCCTGGGACCCAAGGACACTTGATGATTACAAACATGACTAACGTATGCAATATGCTCAAGTCATGCCTAATCTACCACCACTCCATGTATTTTACACTCTATAAAATTGACAATATACATTAACAATCTCCCCCTTTGGCAATTTCATGACAAAATACAAGGAAATACATGGATGGAGTACAATGATGAATGCAATAAAATTACAAACTCCATGAAGTGCAGGAGTTATACATTTACATAAATAAAAACTAGGTGATGTGTCTTGGACTCTTGAAGTCCCCCTTACTAAGGTGATGTGTTAGAAGACATAGTTCTTCCTCCTTACTTAGGTGTTTGGTTTCAATACCTGAAAGCACATTTAACAAACAATACATTTCTCAAGTCAACAGCAATATAGTCAAATGGATATGAAGTAAATAAGCACACTCAAGCAAACAAGCACACATGTAATGCAATATGGACGATTTCATAAATTAGTTCATTTGCATTACTCATTTGGGAAACATTTAAATTTATAAGTTTGAATTAAATTTTCTTTCAAATTATCATTCCCCCTAAATTCATATAACTCATACAACTCCCCCTATATCTATACGCATTTTATCCCCCTTTTTGTCATGAAATTGGCAAAGATGAAGGGCAAATATAAGGACATAAGAAGAAATAGATATAAACAAAGGTTTTTCATTGATATTTGGAAGTTGAAGTACAGAGTCAATTTTGTAACAAAAAAGTGAGGTATACACAGACATAAATGAAAAAAAAAAACTCATCCTCACTAATCCTCATCCTCATCACTCTGTGTGTGCAGGTTCAGTGGGTCACTGGGGTGAGAAGGGAGTTGTGGTGCCACCACACGCTCAAAGCGCTCGACTTGAAGCTCAATGTTGTTGAGTTTGTCAGTCATCTTCTCTAGATGTCCAATGATGCGCCTGGACAATTCCTCAACCCCCTCCATGGTTTCCCGTACATATGTGGGAATTGGAGGCTCGCCCTACTGTCTTGAAGGTGGTACCGGCATAGATGTAGATGCCGAAGGAGGTGGAGGAGCTGGCGTGGCTGCTGCAGGTGGTTGAACCTCCGTTTGTACTGGTGGAGGAGGTGTTGCAGTTACAGAGGAGTCGGCTTTGGAGGGGACAGTCTTCCTCTCCTTCAAGAAGATGCCCTCGCATTGCATCCATCTAATCGTGGACTGATTTATCTCAGCCCCTTGCTTTAGTATGGTGGCATCCTTAGGGAGGATATCCCACATACCTCTAATAGGCGTGTGATCATCACGCCATAAGGAAGCATCCTGGAGGCGTTGGAGTTGCGTGCCTCCATGATGATGACGTGGCACATGATGGCCGCAATGTCGACCTCCTTTTTGGTGATGAGGGAATTGATGACATGCATTATATTGTCTGGCATGTCATTGTTGTACGTGGTTGGGAAGAGGTTTTAGGTAAAGATCAAATTGAGCAATCTCACCTTGATCAGACACTCAGTGGCATGAAGCTTCCCGAACCAAGTCAAGCCCTCACAACCAAAGACCTCGAATATGGAGGTTGTGTCAATGTCCCCTAAGGGAACGGAACTGCCTAACTAGTGGGTTTGTTTATCCCAAGAAAGGTGGATAACGAGGTCAGGTCCAAATCCATCTGAACGTCGTACACCTCTGTGTGGAAGGTGAGTGTGTTGAGGTTGGAGTCGTAGTTATTGGACCAACAGATCCGCACAGCATCTTCTTAGACTACCCACTTGATGGTCACCTGAGGCTAACTCGTACCCCACAAGTGTGTCGAATAGTCTTGGCATTGACGTGGCACTTCATAGCAGTAGGCCTCTTGGAGAAGTAGTGCGTGTAGTTTGCAAGCCTAGACGCATCAAGAAACACTCCAAAGTTCACTAGAGGTGGGCATTTCTGCTTTTGGACGGGCAACTTTGAAGAGGTAGTCGTGCCTTTCCCTTTGACGTCATCTCTCTTTGGTGGAGTCATTGAAAAGGGTTTTGGCAAGGATTTGAAGATTTGAAGGTGAAGAATTAGAGAAAGCAAGGGGAAGATGAGAGCAAAGTGCAAATAAAAGAAAGATGAAGGGATTTGGCAACTGACGGTTCGTTTCCCGCTGGAACGGCACAAAAGATGGCATTCAATGCCTTGCAATTTGAGGCGTGTGCCTTCTTTTGGCTTTCATCCCAATCCTTTTTCTGTGTCAGTCTTTTCCAACCTTGTTGGATTGACATCCACACAAATAAGTCCATGGTTTGGAGAAATATACACATCCGTATTTTCCAATATGGATAGTTACTCTCATCAAAGAATTGGGGTTTTGTGGTTGAGTATGCTTCTTCCAGGTTAGCCATTTTGACTTTAACTCTAGGATATGGATCTTTCCACTCCGTTTGTTAGACAATATAAGAGCAGTCTAGCTCTAATATCAATTGAGGGTCCAGTTTCTATCCTAAAGGGGGGGTGAATAGGATTTATAAAAATTATTTTGATTACCCCAATTGAATGGTGATCAATTATAACTTGAAAATTAATGCACTTAAATTGTTAAATTAACTTCTTTTAGAAGAGCAATGAGATGGCAAGATGCAAGGATGTTCTTTAGCAAGATGTGGTTAATTTCACTAATGAAAGAACATGTAATAAATACTATGCATGACAATATATAGAGAGAGAAGAGACAATTCACACCACAAGCAAACACATACAACACAATATTCATAGTGGTTTGGCACTCGGGCCTACATCCACTTTCAAAACTCACTACCGAACAACTAAATTTTATTTAGATTGAATTACATTACAATCAAGGTCAAAAGTCAAAACCTATCTACTTGCATAAGCAAGTTCTACACTTAGTGTCTCCGGCAAATGCTTAGTCTACTCCCGGTGTCTCTAGCAGAAGTGGTCTACACCTTCGGTGTCTCCAACAGAGGTGTTATGGTAGACACTACCGGTGTCTCCAGCGGTAATGTTAACAACAACAACAACAAACAACCTTATCCCAACTATTTAGGGTCGGCTACACAAATCCTGTTCTGCCATTCAGCTCTATTTAGGGCCTTATCTGCTGTTAAATTACAAGCTGCCATGTCCCTCTTTACTACCTTCACCCAGGTCAATTTTGGCCTTCCTCTAGTCCTTTTAGCCCCTTCAACTTGTATTGTCTCACTTCGCCTCACTAGTGTAGTCATTGGAAACTTGTCAAAATTAGAAACTTTCTAAAATCTTAAAACTTGGTAGCCAAGTTTTCTAAAAACATAACTTTCTAAAAACATTAAAGGATGTTATACAGTATGTTTATGTCAGATTGGGTGCAGAAAATTGAGCTTCACATATTGGAATAGATTTAGAAAATTAAGCCCCATGAATCCCAGGTTTATGCCATACCAACCACACAATCGTTACTCTAAGAGATTTGATTGAGGGTCCAAAAAAATGATTTAATACCTTAACATTACTGCAGCTGATCCCTTTGATGTTTGAGATGTAGCAGTAATCACGTCCCTGAACCTGGTAGCCAGAATTAGAGGTTATAAAAAAACTTGCAGAGCCTGATCTCAAGAAAAGAGATGTTGCCAGCCTAGATAATGATGGATTCAATTCTCTAAATGTAGAGAAGGTTTCGGAAGTTTGCCTTCTCTACTAGGGTCACCCATGAGTCAACATGATCCCCTAAAAAGCTCCCCGCCAAACTCCGAAAGAATAGGGAGTAGAATCCAATCTCCCAAAATCATCAAACACCCTTGTTATAACGTCTCTTACCAAAACTGGGTGGGGCCCACTTAAAATTGATCTTTAAGGCAGAAAGGATGGTGAGGAAGGATCGAATTGGAGTGTATCACCCTGTGGATCTGTCGATCCGGCAACAAAATCCACAGTTTAGGAGTATTGATCGATCCCCCACAAACTATTCAGTAGGAGATGTTAATGCCTAAGATGAAGTAGAACATTGATGGCTTGATCATGAAGTGATTCTTGAACCTGTCTTCCTCCCTTAATGGGATCGTCCATGAGTTGATAAAGACCTCCCAAAACCCTACACTCAAATCCCTACTGAATAGAGAGTAGGATCAAATCTCATATGGGCACCCCTTCTTGTTTCTTCACGCCTGGGTTGACTTGATCGGCCTGGAAGTTCTTCTAATGAGCTTGCTGAAGAGGAAGGCAGGTATAGGGGTGGTCGTCTAGCACTAATGAAGCCCCATGAGGCATTGGAACATTAAAAACTTTGAAACACCAAACGGTGGGGATCATTTTTCCTATAAATATTCAATTAAGTAAAGAGAAGCCTGTAAAATAATTAAAATTATGAAGAAGAATGAGGGAGAGGATCTTTGACCCAAGAGAAAGGGAGTGGTCTCCATCACAACCGTTAAACTAGGACTAAGCCTAGACCCATTCTGGGGTTTTAGGGTTCTTCAACTGCAACAAACAAGAGGAAGAAGAAGACATAAAACGTGAGGATTTTTTTTTCTAAATATTGCATAAGAAAAAGAGAGTTGGTCATGGGTTGCTCTTATAGAGTCCCACTACTAAGTTTACATAAAAAAAAAAAAAATCCCAAATGCTAACTAAAATATCCCTTTCTCCAATAACTTCTCTCTAAATTACCCCTAAACTCCAAATAATAACAAAAACATCCCTAATAAACTAACAATGTCAAAATTGCCCTCAAAATCTAGTGCCCCCTTTTACCTAAGACACAATTATATTAAAAATATGAAATAAAGGAAAAAATATGGTCAAGAAAATGGCCCAATCATCATTCCAGTCATGATGTCCGCATCAACTTTCCCCTTCTGGGAAAGAGTCGTCTCTGGCAATAAACAACAGTTGTATGGATCTGAAACATCACTGTCAATCTCTGTTTGATAGCTTGCTCTCTGTCAACCAAATACTGTTAATCCCTGGTTGGCCTTTCCACTTGATGAGGGATCTCTAGTAACCTCTCCGTTGAGTAGAAATGAGCTGATCCTCTAACATGACCTCAATCTCTTCCCTGCAAACAGTAATTAATAACGAAAGTGCCACGACTAGGGAGATTGAATGACTAAGGTCTGGGTAATTGCAAAAGGATGAGGGTGTCGGGTATGGAATGGTTATGATAAGGCACAAGAATCTCAACAAGAAAGATAAGACTGATCTCCAAAGTAGTCGGGATATCTAAAACACAATCATTAGGTCTAATATTGTTAAGAACTTTGAAAAGTCCCGAACTCCTCACATGCAATCGAACTATAACTAAATCACCGACCTGAAAGTCGCGATGTGAACAGTGTAAATCAGCCGACCGTTTATATCTCTCATTACTCATAACAATTCTATACCTGATCTCTTGGTGTGATGAATGAAAATGCAATGCCAATGCAGATATAGACTTAAAATGGACAATGGAATGTAAACGTAGATAGAAAGTCTATAGGAACCTTGGGTCTACTAAATTTGATAATCTCGAACAGACTCATGCCAGTTATCCTATTGACTGAACCCATGTATGCAAACTCTGTGGTAGACCGAATACTACCCCATGTCCTGAGGTTCTCACCGACCAGACATCTCAGTAAAGTCTTTAAGCTGAGTAAAAGACCAGGATTCCTGATTACCATCTCAAAACACCCATCAGTTGGTAGATGGTAATCATGTGATAATTGGCCACCCAATACATCCTTCATCTTCCATAGTACCTTGCAGAAATAGCCAAAAGCTAAGTCCCAAAGAGGTACTAAGGAAATGGATACCCTAGGAGTATGAACCACTTCCTCAATGAATATGTATACTTTGGTCACAAGTGGTTCTCCATCAGACAGAAGACACAACCTAGTGTCTAAAACAATGCCAGGCTCCGGCTCAGGCTCAGGTTCAACAAATCCAATCACGGTAATCGCAATGGGTACACTCAATTAGACTTCTTGAACCTCCTAGATTGCATGAATCTCCTAAACCACATGAATCTCCTGCTCAGTATCAGGGTCAGGGTTAAGAGTCTTTATTCATCAATTTCTTCATTCATTCATTCAAAATTTATGGGGAGGGGTTGCCTTTGAATAGGCTTACAAGTTAAACAATTAAAAGCTTGCCAAAATTGAAAACTTCCTAAAATCTTTAACATGTTAGCCAAGTTTTCTAAAATATAAGACTAAAAACTCAGTTTCCTAAAGTTAAAACAACTAAAACTTAAAACTTTATAGGAAAAAACACTATTCCCGTTTTTACTTGACACCCCTTAGTAATTTGATCATAACTTTCACAAATCACATTGGATTTGCGCAATCTTGGTCTCGTTAGAAAAGTAACTAAATAACCTATCTAATTATACCAAAATTAAGCCAAAATGACAAGTTTTGACCTTTGAAAAAGTAGGGTAAACATAAAAAACGGGATTATTATAAAAAAACAACCAATATAAACGTTACCCCCCTTACAAGACCCTTATTAAACCATATAACATTGCATCTTCCATAAATCGTTCCATGCGTGGACCCTACCAAGGCCAAGTGTGGGCCCCCCTTGCTCTAATGTTCGCCGAGGACCTGTTAACCCTAACGAAGAAAAGATATTGTTCTTAGAGAAGACTTCATCCATCTCCATTTCTCTCGGAACTCCATTCTACTCAAGAAATAGTCTTAACTACATGATCATATGCCTTTTCTTAATCAATCTTACAAATAATTTATTTTCTTTGCTTTTTTATTTTTTCATCCAGTCATTCATTGGCAATTAAGATTCCATCCAAGGTTTGGTGCCTTGCTATTGAGGCTCCTTGAGGTTGGGAAATTATACCATTTCATGACCAGCTTCAATCTCTAGGTTAACACTTAGATACGATCTTATTCAATCTACTTAATAGACTTATTGGGTGATAGTCCTTTATCTCATTTGCAGCTCTTTTTTGGGAATCAAAGCAATAAAAGAGTTATTTAAATTCATATCCAACGCTTCAACCTGATAAAATTCTTCCAACACCTTCATTAGGTCCTCCTTTATTATATTTGAACATTTTGAAAGAGTGACATGGTAAAACCATCAGGATCAGGAGATTTTTCCCCTTTCCTTCCCTTTTTTTTTCACTCCGAAAATTTCTGTTTTCTAAAATGACCTCTAAAAAGTCTTTCTTGGATAAGATACTCTCAAGCTCCAAGCCATCAAGAAGGGGCCTGAAAGCTCAATTTTCCATATAGAGCTGCTCATAAATTTGAAAGTCTGTTGAACCATTGCCCTTCCACTTGCAAACCAGATGGAATTTTGATCTTCTTGAAGAAGTCAACTTATGAAATAATATGGCATTTCTATCTCTTTGCTTTAGCCATTTGATCTGGGATCTCTGTTTGCAATATGTTTCCTCCTTAAGCACTATCAGTTGGGATTCTTTTCTGAAGTCCTTTCTAAACTTTCTTTCGTCACTCGAAAGAACTGTCCTTTCCTCACACTCATTGTGCTTTTTATCTTTGCTAGGCATTCTTCTTTTTTGGCTTTGACTGATCTGAAGCTTTCTTTATTCCAAACTTTTAACTTATCTTGAGGGCCTTCAATTTCAGACTGAAGCTATGACTTGGGGGACCTGTGAATTCTTTTTTTTTTTTTTCCATTCTTGATCAACCACCTCAAGGAAAGCTGAAGATTAAAGTCAAGGAGGGGACTCCCCTGCCACCGCAACTCTAAAGGTCTCTACAAGAATTGGGGTATGATCTGAGGTTTGCCTAGGGAGGGCAACCTGAACCACACCTGAAAATAAATCATCTTAAGCATTAAAACATAGGAATGAAAGCAGTCTGCTAAGAGAAGGATTTTCCTGAGAATTTGACCAAGTGAAAGGCACTCCTTTGACCGGGCCATCACTCAATCCCCATCACTCAATAAAGTCCCCAAACTTTGCCATTGAACTGGAACCTTATTTCTTTTCATGGGGAAATCTATTTGTTTTGAAGTCTCCGCCTAAACACCACAGAAGGTTCCATTTTGTGTAAATTAGGCCCATAAACTCCTGAAAATGCCCACCTCTCTTCCCTGCCCAGCCTTTTTCACTATTTACAAGGAGAAAACACCTTTCTCGTGATCAAGAACCTCTATGTTCTCCCTATTCTAAATAATAAGAATACCTCCCAAGGCTCCTAGGGATGGAATAACCAATCTAAAGTTCTAGAATTGCAAACTTCTATGACATGATAATCATCCATTGCTAAATATTGGTTTCTTGGGGAGAAAGAACATCTGACCTAAACTCGTGGGAACCTTGGAAAATACTCAGCTGCATGTCTTTAGTACCCATTCCTCTCACATTCCAAGAGATTATTTTTAAATCCATAAACCACAACTTAAATACCCTTGTCCTTTCTCTCACTGCTTTCACTATCCCATCACAATTTTTATCGTAATTAACATTGCTATCTAGCTTTTTCTACTCCTTTCTCGTTCATTTACAATCTCCTGATCTAATCTTTGTTCCCTTATTCTTCTTCTTAAAGCCTTTTTTCCGATTGATGGAGTAGATATTTTGTTTCCTTTTCAAATCCCTCCAACAACAAACCCAAGAATTATTGAAACCTTCCAATTTATTTAACATCCATTCTGAAGGAATCTCTTTGTCATTCTTCTTTGCACCCTTCTCTAATAGCCTGATTTCTATACCCAATCCCTTTTTAGGCATCACATATTCAGCTAGCTCTCTTCCCTCCAATCCAAATTTTCTGGACTGTTATCACCTCCCTCTTTTTCTCCACTAATTATTGTAACGGGTTCAACCGATAAGATATTATCTGCATCTGACTCCTGATCTTAGAATGTGACAATCTGCTGCCCCATTTCCTCATATTGGGCATTAATTAGCTGAGGGAGATCCTGTTTAATCTGGATAATATTCTTACTCCTTAGTCCAAACCAACCGATTGCTGTTCCTGCTGCCACAAAGAGTAGATAACAAAGAAGATGAATGGAATTTGGAAAATATAGAAGGCTGACCTAGTTTTAAGATATGTTTGGGGTGGCACTCTGCGTAGACCCTTTTGGGCACTTTGCCTGTGTATTCATGTCAATGGATCTATTCTCTCTCAACTTAATGTTACCCAGAAGCCCTTCCCACACTGTATGAGTTGTACACCTATCAGTGAGGTTTGACCAAGTCCTTGAAAGACAGACAAAATTGAATTTTGATGCGATCCTTTAAATTTCTTTGAGGTTATGAGTAGAGAGGGGTTTAAAACAATTTCTTCTTCGGGATATGGATTTGTAGATGAATGCAGGCAATCCCCTTGGAGATCTTCCATGTAGTCTTCTACTTGATTCTGCACTTCACTGTCCTTACAATCTGCAGCTTCCTTGGAATTCTCTAAAGCATTTCAATATTCAACTCGTCCACTTCCTTCTGATTGGCTCACTATCTGTCTTCTGAATGGGAAACTATTTCATCGGTAAATGCGGGTTCCGTCACCTCGTGCACAGACCGTTGAACATTAATCAAATTTCTTGTAACAGGGCCTTCCTCTGATAACTTCCTATTCTCTTTTTCCTCTGAAAGAGTCCCATAAGCCAAGTCAGCTTCATCTGACCTTACTAGGATCCCAAATACTTCTATGATACCCTTGTCAAGGGAGTTTTACATCCTCAAGCATAAGGAGCTTGATCTGTCCTTAGTGAATTTCATAGACCCGTTGACGCCTTAAATCTTTTCAGGTAGAAGGAATCCTTGCATTGTATTTTGACTTCTTTACCTTTTCTTGATAAGCCTGACTCTGTTTCCCCCCTTTTAATAATTACAGCCTTCAATTTTGGGTGGGAATCCAATTGTGAAGGGACTTCTTGCCTTTCCTATTTGAGAACAACTTTCTTTCTTATGTCTGTTCCAGTCTTTCTGTTGGTGAGATCTTATATCTTTGATCCCAAATCTTGTCATTCTTGGCCCCAGTGGCAGAGTTCTCCTACTGGAAAGGGCACCATCTTCCTTTTGGAGAAAAACTCTTCTTCTTCCCACGAGTTACAGAACTCCACCTGAGAGCATGGATTAGGTCTTAAATTTGACAGATTGATGGATTATAGAAGATACCATTGCTCTTCTGTTTCTTCTGTCTATGGGTTCTGGGACTGGGCATTTTGGTCCTTGCAGCTTAGGTATTTCACTCCCCACTGAAAAGTTTACTTTGCCCTTGACTGCATGGGGCACACTTCAGGTTTTATGGGAATTGAAATCTTGGTATTTTGGTTATTAAGACAATTTGAGTCTTTAAAACTTCGTTGGATGGAATTTCGTACTAGATATGACCTTTCTTTTTTCTTTCTTCTTTTTACCCTAAAGAGGGCATCGAGTAGCTGTTATGAACAAGCACCCCAGGTCCCCCAAAGGAAAATTGAGATATTTGGCTAGAGATGGGGTCCTTTGAGTAATCACATTTTCTCCAGACTTCAACAGTGGCCCCATTTCCATTGATTAAACCCACATCTCTCTTGTTCATGCTAGGAAAAGACTCACATACCCCTTTCTGATTGTTCCCATTTGATTCCAATGCCTCATAATTATGAGCTGCTTAGACCTCTGAATTTTCTCCTCTCCATTGTGGTTCCTTTTTTTACCCCTCTCAGGGCCCACGTGTCCTTTATCCATTCCATTATAAGCATGGTTCTAAAGATTGGCCAGATCATATCGGGATCGCTAGGGACCGATCCAACTGATCAGGCCGATCCCAGGCCTAGGAACAGGCGATCCTTCATGGGATCAGTGGGGGATTGGCTAATCCAAGGTTAGATCAGATTGGGATCGAGATCGATAGAAGCCAATTCTAAGTCCAATCCTGAGATTTCGATCATTGATTACAAGGGTTAATATCATAATCATTCTTCTTTTTTTCCTCCTCGCTGTGAACTGCCCTGATGTACTTGCTTCAATTCTTTCCCCATCTGTGCGCACAGGGACTGTATTGATCAATTAAAAATTTGAATTGAAATCTGGACTTAGGGTGGTTTCATGCCAACAGAAATCATCATCATCCATCTAGTGAAACTAGAGATTCACTAAGCAAGACCTTGTCTTCAACAACAACTTCCCCCGGATAGAAATTCTGTTTGATCAACCACTGTCGCTAGGATAGGGATTTTTCTCAAGTCTTCGCTTTTCATCTTAATCTGGCCTGCCATAAACTTCAAACTGAAGTGTCCTCTAATCCAGTTTTTTGTTTTTTTCTTTTGCATGCTTTTCCAATTGCCATAAGAACCTCTTCTGTCCATAAGTGGAACAGCAGACCCCTAATTCGAAGCCATCGAGGTTTGGAGAGGGATTTTGATGCAACATGCATGTAGGTAGGTGATGTGTGTGCAATAGGAAATTAGCCACAAAATAAGATGAATGATGCAGCATTATAACTTAGATTCCTACTAACACCAAAAGCAAACAAATTAGGTAGTTTTCCAATTAAAGTAGATGTGCATTATAGGGTAAACAAAGTAAAAAGCATAATGAAACCTAATTAATATGCTTAAATAACCAACTAAAATAGAGAACAACTAGAAATATGCTTGGTGTCCAAAAATTCTGGGTATATAAAAGTGTTCAATAAAGTGTTCTAATCAATGAAAATAATGTAAAAAGTGATGAATATGATAAAGGGAATGAACTAAGACACTTTAGAGAGTTAATGGGTTATTTCCAAAGGGTTGGAAAGTCTCTTGGCCTGTGTACAATGTTACCCTTGTCTTCTTCTAAAGTGTAGAGTGTCAAATAACAATAATAGGGAAACAAAATCATGGGGTTTTGTAGGGGATCAAAGAAGGTTAGGTTAGGGGATGTTTAGCAAGACAAAATAGGGGCTGTAGGTACTATAAGTACTCAGAAAAATTCGCTCTATCAGTCTATAATTATGCCACACCAATCACCTAATCACTACTCAAACAAGGAATCAAAAAAGAGCTACAATTAGATGAATATCACCTGATTTCAATGAAGGCAGCACCCTTGATGTCCTCTAGTATGATTCTGGTCAAGGTCCAAGTCTAAAGCAATCGAAACACCTTGAATTAATGGAGTCCAAAATCTGCCCAGATTTTCTAGGTGTACTGCCTATCCCTAAGAAAATCTTATAGGGTTTTCTTTTGAATGATTTTTTCTAAATGCCTCTGATGAGGACATGACTGCACCAGTGAGGCGGAGTGAGACAATACAAGTTGAAGGTGCTAGAAAGACTAGAGGAAGGCCAAAATTGACCTGGGTGGAGGTAGTAAGGAAGGACATGGCAACTTGTAATTTAATGACAGATATGACCCTAAACAGAACGGAATGACAAAATAGGATTTGTGTAGCGGACCCCAAATAGTTGGGATAAGGCTGTTTGTTGTTGTACTCTTAGAGGGCCTCACTTTGACTTGTTGATTCTATAATGTTACTAAAATACCATTGACAATAATGCCTTATTACACAAATAACCAAAAACAAAAATTAAAATGAAAAAACAGTAAAATGACTCTAAAAATCTTCATGGCATGTCTTCCACATGTCTTCATAGGTTTTCTTATGTGAACCCCACTATGGCGATGTGTGGCCCCACTTGGCTTCAATGTCCGCATTAAACCCCCCTTATTCGAAAAAACTGGATTCGAGTTTTGTAGAAGGAAAGAATCGGCATACTTGGAGAACTCGCACTAATCAACCATGATGCAAACTCGTTTGCTTGCAAATATCAGATGTAAACATGATCTCAGAGTAGGTAACTGTATTTTGATAGACAACCGGTAATGGATGTACTTCGTAATACTCATCTGGCTATATATGGACCAACATAACAATCTCAGGAGTCATCACAGAGTCAAAAACTGGCATATCAGTGATAAGAGGCTGAATCTCACTCGGATTTGGAACTAGAATATCGTCAGGTGGCTGGTCACTAATTGGAGTAACAAGGAAAGACTCATTGGTGGACTCTGCTAGCCCATCGCATTGATCGTCACTAACCATTTGTCTCTCCCACACTATTGTCTTCATTTGGTGTTTGGATTTCACTTTCCTGAACTTCTACTTCCGATTTTTCTTCCATCACTTGTAGCTCATCATTAAGTACAATTACTCCAGGTTCTCCTATCACACTCTGTATCTCTTTTGCATGTGCTACAATTTCAGATTTGGAATCAACTACCTTTGCATTCATCTGTTGAACAAGAAGTTGCATCTCATCACTGATGGCTTGTGACCTCTTCATCTTTTTTAGTTGTAACAAGTCTGAAAGAAGGGGTCCCATATCAAAAGGTCGGGTGTAGAATTGATACCAAACACCCCGTTCACGAATCTAAAGAGTATTAGGTGCTTTGTTAAAAACAACCCTCCTCTTATCCAGCCATGTCCTTCCTGAAATCATTAAAAGACCCTCTAATAATCTTCTATTCAAACAACACTTGACATCAACAATAAACTCTCAAGCCTCAAACTGAACAACAAAGTAGTCATTACGATAATAACAAGATGATTTAGCCTCGTGGTCTCTATATAGTATGGTAGCCAAAACAGGATGTATATAATTGTCTTCGTACTGATCACTAAGCATGACCCTCCGATGAAGCTTTCAATGAAGGAAAATAAAAGGGTGCTCAACTGTAAATCCCATTGTTTCATATCACCTTAACTAAAGAATATGAAGCCACCCTCTAATAGCAAGCAGCCCGTGTAGATACACCTCCAAATTTGAATCAAAGAATAGCAACCGTTATATGAAACAGTCATCCCACTCCAAAACCTAGTTAAATAGGGCCCAATTGGAACCTGGTATGGTCTGATGTATCTTAGAACCTTAGAAGCAAAGAATCTTCACCTTGGGTGCAAAGTCTAATGAAAAAAGCCTATGTACTAAGGGCTGCTACACTTCTTGTGTAATCTGTAGAGGCTTACAACAGTAGATAAAAGGTGCTTCAGATCAGCACTTATATACTCGAATAGCTCACTAGAAAGATCACCAAACTTTGCATCCCCCATACTATGAGTTGAATTTGGAAGATATAGAACTCCGATTTATCTTCTGGATACCCAAAACAGCAAGTGATAGGAGCCTCTAATTGTACCCGAGAGCTTGTAGGTTACCAAACCAATCCATTTAAGGAGTTTAGGATCGGGAAAGATTAACCAGCAGCAAATATAAACCCAAAATGGATCAACAAACTGATAAGCAAGATTCAGAAATCTGTCTATAAAGAACAACACTTTGAAGTCGAGCCTAATGGGGAAACAACTTTGAGCAGCAACTCTTCAATAATTGTGTACCTCTGTGAGTGTTTCAGACAGTAGAGAGTGCAGCAAAATTCCCAATTATGTAGAGGTTTTTGATAGCAGCACTACGGCATATCCTGGAATGCAATCACTGTTTAATCAGCTCTAATATTTTTGTATAGATTTGATGGCTAGTAACACTGTTGTATTGTGGTGTTGGAAAGCAAACTGATGCGGGAGCATACCATGTCAATAAGAAGAAGCTAGAGGATCATGGATGGTCCTCTTTGTCAATTCTAGTAGAGTAGTTTATTTTCCTGTTATTTATTTATTTTAGAAGTGTTAATTTTATAATAAGGCCAATAGTGTCATGATCATGGTATCAAATATCTCGAAATATCTTAAATATCTTCCGATATATGTCCATGTCGACCAGGACTGACACGACATATTCCTATACCGATACGAAACAATAAGTACATTATAAAAATTCATTTTTTGGTCAACACGATGTACAATGTCGGTGTGTTTGAGCGTATATTCCCCTTTTATAATGTATTATTGCCTAATATCAACATTGTGTTGTTATGATAAAAAAATTATATGAAAAACGATAAATTTCAAAGAAAATAAAAGGAGGGAGAGGAATAAGTTGAAGATAAGAAAGAATAAAATGAAGAGAATCTACTTGTTCCCTTATGCTTTTACGGTTATATAATAATATTTTTGTCAACCATTATGTATGCATGTGTATTTTTAAAGAACATTAAAATAAAAGTATACTTAAATAAACTATAATTCCTAATGAATCTATTTGTTTACTTGTGCATATGTAGTTAGATTATATGCTTCTTAAGTTTCCACAATTTTTACAATATTTCTTTTCGATATTTCCGACATTTCCGATATATGTTTTATTTTGGCCTGACCGATATTTCCACCGACACCGACATTTTGAACCTTGTCCGGATTAGCATACTCCAAATCTTTGAAGGCCTATATACATATTTGGGAAACTCTTCCCTTGGTTCATTGTTGCTGAAATCATCTATATACATGAAATGGACTGTGGACAAATCTTGCACACTATGTGTTTGTTAAAATTCCTAAGAGGGTATTGAAAGTGATTGGCTTTGTAAACTTTCAAGGGGACTACCCTATACTTCAAGCTATTTACAGGTATATCTCCTCATGATCTTCATTATTTTCTGACCTCTATAACAGCCCATAAGCTTTTGGCATCATCCTTTACTTAACCTTTTGATTGTATGATCTTTTGGTCATGTTAGCACACCCATATTTAACTCTCATGCTTGCTGCCAGCACATTTTATAGCCATTCCCATAACCTATTTTCAAACCCTTTTGTAGGTTTATATGCATTGTTTGTTTATCTATCTTCTAATAGGAAAGTAGTTGATAATTTAAGCACATAGAGGTACTTCGTTCTTAGATTTTTATATGTTCTTACTTGTTTTATGAGTAATTCTTATTACTAGTTTCCCTTATTTTAATTTTAAGTGCACTTGATTAGAGTAGGAATCTAATTTATCATTGGATTTGCTAAATTATTTAATTGTGGATCTCTTTATACCTCATTCATCTCTTGTATGCTACATCAGAATATAGGAGCTGTCGACCAGCTATTGTGTGGGTCCATATATGACCATTGGGGCCTCACTAAAGAGCAAAAAAATGCTAAGGACGATCAAACAATAAAACCCCAATTTAGACCATGGCTTTTAGCCTTATTACAACCATACCCTTCTACCAAAAAAAAACTAAACTACCCTTAACAAAATGCCTTATTACAAAATTGACCCACCCATCCCTTACAAAACTTTAATTAAGCCCACATAATCTAATTTGAATCTGACCCTCTTGTGTGGGATAAATACATAAATCTCTGTGTTGTCCGCATCAAACCATGATATCAAATGTCTTATATGTCTTTTGACATATGTCCATGTCTACCGGACCGACACGACATATTTCTATACCAACATGAAACATTAAGTGATGCGGCCAATATTTTTAGGTTGATCTATGTGCCACAACAGAAGAAAGCAAGATTTAAAGCCATGTAAAATTTT
>JAOXJP010285509.1:0-19185 GCA_025762735.1 Platanus orientalis | reverse complement strand
GTGCTCCCAGTGACTCCGGTGGGCACGCTCCGTCGAGTGACTCTGACGGACTAACCTACACTTGGTGATTTTGAAAAGTGTTTCACGAACACACCTTTGGTGACTCTGACAAAGGTTGATGATCCACCTTTCGTGACTCCGGCAAAGGCTACGAATAAGTTGAAGATTAAAGAATCTTCGTTCTTCAAAATGCCTCTTATGTAGGCGAATTTAACTTATAGAAATACTATTTCCTGCTTCCAACAAATATAACTAAATGATCTAGGAAGGTTTTGTAATACCTTGAAAGGGTTTAACTATAAATACAAATTCTCAAGATCATAGGCCAACAATAAGGATTTAACTCATATGCTTATTAACTCTTTCTTTTGCTTTCTTTTCTCAAATATTTGACCATTTTCTCAAGCATTCAAGTCATTTTTTATATTCATTGGGGTTAGTGCCTCTATTTATAGAGTGGAGAAAATCATTCAAATATCCCCAACATATCTTTTTAAACAGTCAAAAATATAGCCATTTGAAAATATCAAGCATATATTTTTTTATTTTTAAAAGGATCTCGTCGACCTGTTCGATTTGAGTACTTATGGCTCACGAGTGGACACTTGGATCAAAATATATGGTTATTTTAATGAGCCATATTTCATTTTCAACACAATTTATTTTTTTTTCAATTTTGGTCCTATCTTTATGGAACCTGTTCTAGGTTTGGGTTATCCATTTATAATTCATTATAAGTTTACTTAAGGTTAGGTCCATACCCAAACACCCCACTACCACTTACCAATATTTTACGATTTTACCCTTAAATTCTAGATGTCGGCTTCCATGAGGTAGCTATCACTTGAGACTTAGGAATTGTTCAACAATGCTTGAGTCTCTTTGGCTTGGTCATTCCAACTTCGAGTTTGTCTTCTTGGTGTTTTCTCGGACTCTCTTCTTGGACTTACATGGGTATTTAATTTACATCATGAAGTCATATATAACTTGACCACTATATGTACACACATCATTTTGTGCATGGACATTGACAGTACAAAAACCTAACAACATTTGATATTCGATTTATCTTTAACGGATTCGAATGTGAATCTTGTTTTTTAAATATTCGACGGATGTCAAATCAAATATGTATGTTGATAGAAGTAAAGCAAATTGAATTCGGATGTGCATGTATTTTATTCAAATTCGCTCCGTTTACAGCCCTACTCTTTGGCGATGTTGGAGATGGTGATAAAGATGCCGTATACCGGAGGTCCAAAGTTGAATTCACTTCCTCTCTCTGTTCGGCGATGTCGTAGATGATGACGACAACGTGAGTTTTCTTCCCCTCTTTCTCTCCCATATGCGATCGGATATTCAAGATTCATATTCGATATTTGAATATTGAAACGTATTTCGAATTTGAAGCTTCTTCTTTAATATTTATTGAATATGAAGTCGAATTAAATGTCCATTAAATCTTAATGAGTCACATACGAATATCACTATATTCGATTTGTATTCGCTCCGTTGACAACTCTAGTTACAAGACCCATCCTCAACGTGGTTAACTTTATTTATAGAGTTTTTATGAAGCAAAAGAAGTCCTAAGGGGCGTGGGACCCTTATAGGATTCTTATCATTAGGTCTTAGAACCCAATATCCTCAGTTAAGTTAAACTACATTAAGAATACATTTATCTTTTATTAATTACAAACTGACACATCATTATCTGCAATAATCCCTGTTACATATTGCAACTGATCTCCCAAATATAAAAAATTAACAAGACCCTTCCTTATAGATATTTCACAAATATATCATTCCACTATACAATATTTCTTAGTGACCCTTAGGATGATAAAATAATCATTGTTTAACTCCTTTGATCATTAAAATATTTTCATTGAGAACTTAATGAATTGATTAGACTTCTAAAACATTTATTTAATAAAATATTTTTTAAATAAAATTATCTACATAATAAATTAACTTTGAAATCATTTGACAAACTCTTTATAAAAAATCATTGGCTAGATTTTTCTTGTCCAATCAAATCACATATATATCCTAAACTAAATACTCTCCCATTTAAGGGTATTAAATTTCTTTTTAGTCATTTATTTCCTCTCAAGTATTATGAAGGATTTCCAAACTATTTATGTTATAGCCTCCAATTATGCATCATTGGTTAGTAACTCAAAATAATGAACATGACAACTTAAAAGAAATACAAATCCCTTTGGCCTAAGGGCAAGTCTATAAATATGAACTACGCTTATCTTGAAAGTAACATTTTACCAATTGTGTTCTTAATGGATCCCTTTAATGCATTTATATAATGCACCTACATGCAAACTTAGAATCTCACTCTAGTGATTGAGATTATATCATTCTATCATATAACAGTTCTACATGTAGCAACCTTATAAATAATGCATTCACTGTTCAACATCACCCATAGTTGTAAAATTTTAGGTTTACAATATCTAGATTATCAAATCTCTCCACACATTCCAATGCATCTGACATTCTACTATATTACCTGAGTACCACTTATCTCATCTCATAAGACAAAATAATTTTCCATATTAAGAAATAATTATATGTAATGATGAAACAAGAAATTATTCTTTAATTAAAAAAACTAACTAATTTGTTTATATGTTATGTAAATAACTTTGTCAGGACACATATTTTCAACAAATATGTCTACCCAATGACCATTCAGAATGATGGAAGACAACTCCAATCTTAGTCACTTTTGTTGGTCATGCCTTCAAAATGCTGTATATGAATTGGGAGAGATTATGATGGTGGGGCTTGTAGGTTCAACAACTATATCGTAGACTAGATGAAAACTAGAGATGTAGCTGTGAATGACTACCTACATGACCACCTACGTATTCTTACTTTGATACAAACAACAAAGTAGAACGGGTGTAAACAGGATTTCATCTCACAAAGTTTTAACAATTCATCACAAGAATCAGGTGTATTTGGCATGAGGCAAATGGTTAACAGTGATTGGCCATTATCTGACTATATTAGTAAGTAAATGAAGACAAGTGTAGAAAATCCTTTTTGATGGATTGTTTGTAGTCATTTTTAGACATAGGACCTTTAGAAACTAATAATATAAACTATGTAGTCCAATTGTATAGAATTTTTATGTGGGAAGAAAATGTTTTGTGATGAAAAGGTGTGTAGTGTGTATGGTGAATGATAAGTTGACATGTACTATGTTTGGAGGTAAAAAAAGGTAAAAAAAAGTGTTTAGATGAAAAATTAGGTGTTCGTAAAGAGACACCAAATTCAAAAACACATCATGTGTCAATAGATTACACTCATATAGAGGTCTGTGTCAACACGACAATCATTCTCCTTTTTATGCCACCACCAATATTAAAGATAAGGAAAGAAAATAAATAAATAGATAAAAAATCACAGTCCAACTGTATAGACGGATGAAAATGCTTGTAACGGAGGTTTATTTGTGTTTAATATTTTATTTGATATCAAATCCAACTGGGCCCTCGATATCTGTTCCCGGACTTACGATTTCCCCTTTTTTCTCGCCGGAGAAGCAAACCCTAAACGTGAGAGAGGAGACAGTAAGAGAACTTCAGACGGAGCTAATTTCTCGCATCTTTCTCCCTCTCCCCCTCCGATTATCTCTCTCTTACCCATCCAATAACGCTTTAGCTATCTTCTCCCCAGCTAGTAAACTTCAACTTTCCAGGTTCTATTTATGGAGGGTTTTCTTCTTTGGAGCCCAGACTCATTTCACGGTACAGTGTTGAGGTCTTTGGGTTTCACATTTAGAGGCCCTAAGTTTGAAGTGGTGGGGTTTTGATCGATCTGAGAAGCCTCTGCACCGGAGTACTGTATACAACACTGCTGCTGCATGGTTGGAGAATACATGTATCGAATTTCCAGATTTTTTATTTTAAAAAAAGGAAAAAATAGTGGAGTATGAGGTTTATTTTACTCCTTTTCTAACCGGATTGATTAGATCCCTGAAAGAAAGAAAAGGAACTGTTGTAGGTCTAATATTTGATGAATGAGTTTATATTGTCCTTGCGATCTTTGGCCCGATTGCTCTTATTTTCTTTGCAGGAATTCGTTAAAAAAGAGCTCTTACAAATGGTTTCTGCATTCGATTCTACCACCATGGAAAACAAGGAGCAGAGCCACAATCATCCGCGAAGCATAAAGAGGGCATGGTCATCGAACGACTCGATGAGTGGTCAAAGAAGCAAAGTGTGCATCTGTGCTCCGACCACGCACGCCGGATCTTTCAAATGCAGGCTTCACAGGGTAAATTCTCAGGGCCACTCAACTTTGTCAGCTTTGCAGCCCGCTGTGACCACCTCAACTACGAGGACTGTTGAGGCACTTTAATTAATATATTAATCAAAACAACAACCATATGTATTCCTCGACCAAGCAGCAGCAGTGTTGTATACAGTACTTATGGACTAGTCTTTGCTCTAAAAAAAATGAATTTTCAATATTGGAATTGTCGCCAGAGATCAGACAGAAGGGAAAACCTCGGCACCGGAGTGGGTTTTGTGTTCTTCTTTGGAGTCCGTGGGCAACAGGAGACCTCGTTCCTCACTTCTTTCCAGCTGTATGTAAGATATTTTATTAATAAATTAATATTAAGAGGGAAACGGGAGTTTACTTGCCGGTAGAGTACTGTTCTCATGCTTGCCACATGACACATGACGATTGATGGCTTATCCCGTCTCATATTGAGCTCGTCGCAGGTGATATCGCCCCTCCATGGGGATCACTGGCCGGCCGGGTCCACAAACCATCACCTGTACTTCGACAGGATAGGCAAGCAGGCACCCATGCAGCACTGCATACTCTGATTAATCCACAATGTTTGAATAAACTTATAGATGTTTTCAAAAGCTAGCGTGACACAAGGCGTCCTATATGCCTATATGGAGGTATAAGTCATTATTGGATTGTTATCCGATCAGAACATTTTTGTTTTTTTTGCTGATAAGCTGTAGAATAGATAGACAAAGGAGGGTTCTTAACAGCAGCTACATCAAAAGCCATGCTACTCCCCTTCTAACAATAGCATTATTCCAAAACCAACTTTTTTTAAGTAAGGATCTAAAACCAGGCTATGAGTTTGAAATTTTGTACCAAAAAATGCCACGGATTTGGTATTACCTTTAATCCACAAAGGTCCACCCAACATCAGGGCAGATACATCAGCACCAAAAAAGTGATTTATACTTTTTGGGGGTGCTTTTCACTTTTTGGTGCTGATGTGTTAGCCCTTGATGCCAGGCTGACTTTAAAGGTTCGTACCAAATCCTATCTCTTGGCTTTTGTGCACACAAAATTCATACACAATGCATATGCAAAGACTGACAATGCTTACATCAGCACCGAAAAGTGATAAGCCTCGAACGGAATCAAAGGAATCTGTCATTTCAGTTGGGCTGTGTTTGCTAGTATCGATTTTGTTCAAAATCAATAGAATCAATTTCATTTTCTGTGTCAGACTAGATTCCAATCACATTCACAAAGAAAATGAAAGCCTCAATGAATGAGCATTTCAACTGTGAAAATGGAATCCCAATTATAGCCATTCCATTTTCTACTTATGAGGGTGGAGAAATGATTTCTATTCCACAAAAGAAAAATGATTCATGGATTTGGCACCCAAATAATAATATTGATAAAATCAGTACATCATCTAAAATTCTCTTATAGGAAGACCAAACCAGGCCTGTGATTTTCTCTAATAAATATAACTTGCTGGGTTTTTTACCAAAAGAAAAGAAAAGAAAAAGAAAAAGAAAAAGAAAAAAAAGAAGAAAACTTATCAGGTTTGAATAACTTATCAAAAAACCAACATTTTTTATTTGAAAGGCTTGCTAGAGAGCTTTAGCTACAAAATAAAATGTGTTACGAGGAAAATTAATATTGACCCAATCTACCTATAATGCAATGAACAAATTGTAGCAGTATCCTTTACTTAAATTTCTGCCCAAAGGTACCAAAAGTCTTTTTGACATCCCTTTTTATCCTTAATGACTAAACCTTATTGAAAGATGATCCTTTAAATAATAGTTAAAGACATGGTTTGAACTAAATTTTGTTTCTTAAAAAAACAAACAAAAAATAACTTACACATTAATGTGTAACCAATGTCTACATCGGGACACATATACAAAAAGTTTAAACTCTTTTAAATCTTTTGTATACATATGTCACACTGTAATATCAGTTTCACGTTAATGTATATTAACATACTGCAGAGAATCCGGGTTACACAGGCTCTAATATCATCATCATAAGTTGAATTGGCATAGATGCTGGAGTCACCAAAACACTTGGTCCTGAGAGGAACATGACCACTCAACAAGTTGTGTCCAATGTGTTTTGAGGACTTGGGTTGAGTGGGATATGTGGACCCCACTATATTTGGGTGTTATTCAATAATGTGGCCATGGTTTTCTAAATCTAATTGTCCCATACATAAGCTTTATCTTCATTTCCCAAGAGAAGTGATCCTTTGTAACAACCACACATTGAAACTTATTGTGTAAATTGTCCCTCTATCATCCGATGAGTATATTTTCCCATCATCGAAACATTGCAGCCGGTGGACTACCCACATAAGATTATCATGATTTCGACGTTCCTGATCGTCGGACCAATGACCCGATATCGATGATAAGCAAAAGTTTTTCCAAGATGACCGGGCAAATCCATTCATCGGTGAATCGAACGGCTCGGCTATTTCTAATATTCATCTAAAGGTGGCTGATGATTGCATTCTCATTGATTGAATTGGACGGTGGAGATTGATTGTCACACCAAGTTTTCCATGATTATTACTTCATAGCATATTTCCCTGGTAAAAAATCAGGTATGGTAGCGGACAAACAAATGCCTACCAAAAGAAAAAAGGAGAATCGACAAATAGAATGGAAAGACGAAACAATGACAGATTCTTGGCTCGACTCGAACCCGAATCTGGATTCTCGAGGGCTTGCCAACCACAGATTATAACACAAATTTACCGACTGAACCCACAAAATCTAGTTTTTATTTTTTCGAGGATTTTTGGCTGCCACCGAAAACCTTGAACGTGTAATATTTATGGTTTCAGAGGGTTGGAGATTGATAGAAGATAATGGTTTTTGGACCATAAAAGAGAGAGATTGAGGCTCAGAAATTCATTTTTCTGAACTGGGTTTGTGTCAGACATGGTTGAACTTTGTCTGATGGCGTCTTCTACATACCCTCCTTGGCTTTTTCACCAAGAACAGGGTCTTTGCAGGGCGCCTCAGGTACTTCAAAATCGATATTTGTTTTTATTAGTTGATTTTATTAGGTTTTTTCATATGGGTTGTTGATAATTTAATTCAAAAATGGATTTCTTGAATTGTTAAGTTTTTTTACTATTGCTGGATGTTTTGATTTTTGCATGTTTTGTTTTCTTCATTTTAGAGTTTATTTGAGTTTTGCATGATTAGGATCTTGATTGGATTGTCATTTGCTGATTTTGTATTTGTGTTCACTGAATTGTTATGGGTTTTGATGACTGCTTTATTGATTAGTTATTGGTTCTCAGTTCCCTATTGTCTCTATAATAAAAAAAAATCCTTTATTAGTATTAGCATTTGGTTGGTAATATTCTGTAAATCTAAGCTAAGGTATTAGCCCATTAAAAACAAAAAAAAGAAACTAAGGTATTTGCATTTTTTTGATAGATAAGGAATTTTTTTTATTAAAAGCAGAAACTAGGATATATATGACGCAGAACAGAAGGGAGAATAATCTGATGTTTCTCATCAGGTATTAGGGAAAGTTGTAGGGTTTATTGAAAAGGTTAGAGTTGCTGGAAATTGTTTCAGAAATAGGTTTAAGTGAGGGATTTAGTGAGTGGTTGCTGTTGGGATTTAGAAGTTAGGAATCGTTTTGGGGTGACGAAAAAGCGTTGCTAGATTTTGGATTACAACAGAGGTTTATGGACTGGGAAAGAAGGAATTTATGTTAAATAGAAATTCAGAAGTTAAGAATGGAAGCGGGGTATAAAAGGAAAACCGTGGATTTTGGATTGCAACAGAGGTTTATTGACTGGGAAAGAAGGAACTTATGTTAAATAGAAATTCAGGAGTTAAGAATAGAAGCGAGATATAAAAGGAAAACCGTAGTTGTATGGGAAAGATGGAAGAGAGTTGCAGTGGGTTCTTAATCTGATTCTATATGGTGTGACGTTAGTCTTATGAATATGCCACACATATTATGGGGTCGTCCATAGCTCTATGGCCTGGAAGTGTTTCATAGTGGGAAGCTCAACACTTATACAATACCTTTATTGATGAGAAGGTTGTCTTGAAGCTTATAACCGTCGAGCAGATCATGAATTATGGTCAAAAGAATTATAAGGCAAAAGCTGAACCAAAGAAGACTGATGAGGATGATGTACAAAATTTTAATGAAATTGTAGAAGGCAGGAGAAGCATGAAGAGATTGTTCAAGTAGTTGATGATGAGCCAAAGTTTTCTCCAACTTTGTCCCTAGTTTAATAAATCTTTTCTCTTGTAAAAAAAGAAAAAGAAAAAAAGAAGATGTCTTGGATAAACTGGTTTTGCAAAAGGTGTTGTAGTAGACTAATGACACATACTTTGAACTTTTTTTCGAAGATAGGCCTACAGAAGTTTTTAAAAAACAGTTTGGCATCATAATTTTTTTTCACGCATGCTACATGGTGATGCTCTTAAAGTTGTATCCTTATCACTATTAAACTTGAGGTCTAGATTCTTTAAACTGGGAGAATGAAAGAGAACTCAAAACAACCCATACTGAAATTTGATGGTCTTACACACGAGAATTTTTGGGTTATTTTGAGTTTATAAATTTTGTTTGACAATAATAGGAGTAGAAATGAGGGAGTAGTTAGAATTGATAACCAAGAGATACTCGGAGTGACCATTTTTGTTATTTTGGTTCAATCATCATGCACAAAGAGGGAGATATTGTAGATGATGTTGCTCATAGAATTAGAGCGGGGTGGTTAAAGTGGAGAAGTACTTATGGAATGTTGTGTGATAAACGAATACCACTAAAGTTGAAGGGAAAATTCTATAAAACAGCTATAAGACCAGCCATGCTTTATGGAGCAGAATGTTGGGCAACCAACAAACAACAAGTACATAAAATGAGTGTGGCCAAAATGAGGATGTTGAGATGGATGAGTGGCAAGACTAGAAAGGATATAATTAGGAATGAATCCATTCATGGGAGCTTAAGTGTAGCACCAATAGGTGATAAAATGAGGATAAGTCGATTGAGATGGTTTGGGCATAACGAAGACCAATGACTGCACCAGTGAAGAGTGAGACAATGCAAGTTGAAGGTGTTAGGAGGACTAGAAGAAAGCCAAAATTGACCTGGGTTGAAGTATTAAGGAGGTACATGGCAGCTTGTAATTAACGGCAGATATGACCCTAAACAAAGCAGAACGGTGGAACAGGATTCGTGTAGCCGACCCCAAATAGTTGGGATAAGGCTATTTGTTGTTGTTGTTGTTGTTATTGACTTGAAATTTTGCATGCTTGTTCATCTATCACTTCTCTATTAGCTTGCAAAATCTCATCCCATTTCGACAAGTCTACAGGGTATGGTCATTTCCTATCTGCCACCTAGATTTTCTAGAACCTTGTCTTGTGTTTATTATTGATCAAAGCTTCTGTTTTAGGATGATTTTGGGCCCATATCCACAGGAATCAACGGCCCCCTAGGCTGTCCTGCACCAAAGTGATTAAAGGTGGCTCACCCAAGGTGATCAAGAGATGGTTTCTCTTAACGTCCAAGGCACATGCATAAGCACACGCCTTTGTGAAGCGAGGGGCAAATGGATACAATAGGTCCATATGGGAGAATGTGAAAATAGACCATAACAGGGATCTGGCTATGGCTATGGTTCCGGTTGAGGAGAGACCATTGGCTATAGTGTCAAAGTGGGGGATGAGGATTGAGAAAGTTGGGGGAGGTCAGAAGGTATTACACCTGTCTTTTGAGTGTATGAAGCAAGAAGTATGGGAGCTGTTTTCTGAACTGGAAAGAAAAGAGAAAAAGGGTCAGAATACAAATAGAAGTGGCGGAGGGATGGGGAGAAGATCGGAGGGAGATAAAAGAATCTGAGATGGGGATTATCATATGAGAAGGGTGAGGGGGAGCAGGAGAGGGTATCAGAAAGGAAATCTAGGGAAGCAAGACAAAGTGATAGGGTGGACTACGTGGACTCTAGGGTGTATTCTTTTCAGCCACGATGGTAGCTTCACTGTAAGGGAATCTCAGCAGTGGGTGTTGATGACGGTGTACAGGCCATCAGAAGGATATTCGTTGGAAATGCTCTTAGAAGAGTTTAACCAATCAAGGTGCAGTGGAGTTGCCTTGGTGTGGAGGGGGAGAGATTTTAATGAAGTGCTGCTAGTTATGGAGAAGTGAAATAGGGGATCCAAAAGGATGAAGCTGTTTGGTAAATTTGTGGATCGAAATAACTTAATGACCTTCCAATCGCAGGTACCAGATATACCTGGTCTAACTTTCAAGCTGATCCAGCCTTAACCCATGAGTATGTTGTAGTTGTACCGCATTTTTATCTCAACTGGGTGGGAGGATTTTTTTTTTTTTTTGGGATAATTATGTGAGAGGATTATATATCTCCTATATAGGTGAGGCCAATGGTAAGACCAAGATCTGACCATATCCCTATTCTTTAAAAGGTGGGGAATGTAGATTAGGTCCAAAACCTTATTGTTTTCAAGTATGTGAATGATGCATACAGGATTTGTGAATATGGTAGTGAAACGGTGAAATTTTTTTAACTGGCAAGGGCTGCAAGGCCCTAGACCAGAGGTTTAGACTTAAATTAAAGAAATTAAGGGACAACCTGAAGATGTGGAACCAGAAAGTTTTGGGCGGAGAAATAGTGTTATAGGGAATTCACTCAATTCAGGGATGGGATAAAAGGAAGAGGGAGTGGGTCTTATGGAGAAGGAGAGAAGGAATAGGAGGAAGTTAAAAGAGGAATATGAAAGGGTTTTAACCATGGAAAACGTGATGTGGAGGCAAAATTTAGAGTGCAATGGCTGAAAGAAGGAGATAAAAACACAGTTTTTTTTTTTATAAATGGCTAGCTGCAGGAGAGGCATAAATGCTATAATCAGATTGAAGGTAGAGGATGAGTAGGTGGAAGGGGACGAGGAGATGAGGGAGTATGTGGCGGAATTTTATAAGAGCTTGTGTGTGTGTGTGCGTCTATATATACAAAAAAAAATAGGGAGAGACAGCCTAAGGTGGATGATCTTCAGATGGCCAAGATTTCGGAGTTCTAGGCTGATTGGTTTTCCTTTTAAGGAGGATGCGGAGGTGACGAAAGCAGTGCGGCAGATGGAGGGAGAAGATAAGGCCAAATTTTTTTTGAAATTGTTTTATCGAGCTTGCTGGGAAGTTATAAAAGGAGATCTGATGCTGGTGATAAAAGTCTTCTATGGAAGATAGTATCTTGATAAAGGGAGCTATTCCACTTTTATTGCTTTGATCCCAAAGATGGGGGCAGAACATATATCCGACTACCGCCAGTGAGCTTGCTAGGCAACACCCATAAAAGAATTCAAAATTCCTAGCATCTAGATTGAAAGAAGTGTTGCCAACTGTCATTTTAAAGGTTCAAGGGGCTTTTCTAAGACAAGATCCATATTGGATGGGGTAAGTGTGCTAATGAATGCATTGATGTTTGCTTGAAGGAAGGTATGCAGGTTGTCCTCTGCAAGATAGATTTTTTTTTTTTTAAAAGAAAGAATATAATCATGTGAAAAGGGGCTTTTTTTATTTCTGTGCTTGGTCAGTGTGGGTTTAGGGTTCAACGAAGAAGATGGATGTGGAAGTGTTTCAACTCAGCATCATTTTTTATATTAATGAATGGCTCTCCAGCGAGACATTTTGGCTACATTAGAGGCTGGAGACAACTATGGCCTCACCTCTTTTGGCTGAAGTGTTGGGAGCATGTATAAAAACTCAGGATCGGGATCGATCCTTTAATGAATCGGCTGATGCATTGTGGATTGCCTGGTCTCTGGATCGCCCCATAAATAATAAATAATAAATAAATAGCCTAACAAAAGTTTAATCGTATCTGAAGACTTCCTACATTAGTTCAAAATAAAAAATAAAAAATAAATAAAAAACATGCTTTTTTAATAAGTAAAAATGCATTAAAAGCAAAGGGGTGAGAAATCCCAAAAGATACAAGCAACAACAAAGGCGGATGCCTAATAAAAAACATGTTATTGAGCCTATTAGATATATAAAATAAGAGATTCAAGATATTCAATTAGATAATCAAAGTAATCAACACCTTAAATCTCCGCTTTCAATCAGCCAAAATCTACCAAAATACAATTTTTTAATGCACAAAACTTGTAGAAATAGGTAGATTAATGAATTAGAAGGTGAAATCTCACCAAAAAAAATGATGGAAATTGAACTGGGAGAGCAAAAAATTGAAAATGGCGTGTTTGGCCTATCCAAGGGGATCGCTGAACCACGTCAGGATTTTGGATCAGCTTGGGCCAATCCCGATTCAATCCACCCGAACTGACTTGGATCGTGCGATCTTTAGAACCATAGTTGGGAGGGATGTTGGAAAAAGTAGCAAAGAGAAGCTTGATTGAGGGTTTTCATGTGGGGTAAGATAATGCCAAGGTGTCCCACCTTCATTTTGTCGATGACACCTTGATCCTTTGTAGTAATTCCCCAAGGTAAATCAAGTTATTGAGGTGTGTGTTGATATGTTTTAAGACAGTGCCAGGACTAGAGTTGAATCTCGCAAGAAGTTTATTGATAGTAGCGAGAGGTGAAAATTTTGGACCTATTGGCAACAAATATGGGATGCAGAATGGGCCAGCTGCAATTACTTATTTGAGGTTGCCTTTTTTTTTTTTTTTTGGAGGGGGGGGGGTGTAAAAGTATTTGGGGCCACCTTTGGGAGTAACATTAAAGAAGAAAAAATATGGAACCATATATAGTGGGAAGAATGAGGAAACATCTAGAGAATTGGAAGTCCTAGTATATATCCAAAAGAGGTAAAGTGACCTTAATAAAAGTAGCATTGGTGAGCATTTAAGTTATATTTTTTATTCTTTCATAGTTTGGGGCAGGGAGTGCAAAATAACCAAGAAACTTCAAAGGGGCTTTCTATGAAAAGGGGGGAGAGGGGGGGGGAGGGAGGATAGAGTATGTACTATCAAGAGCAATGGGGTTTGGGAATTCGTATGGTGGAAGAGATAAATAAAGTGTTTTTGTGTAAGTGGCTCTGAAGGTTGGGCTTGGAATAGGAGAGTGTTTGGAGGAGGGTGGTGATAGCTAAATACAGTATGTAGGAAGGGTGGGATACTAGAGAAGAAAGAGGGGCTCAAAGCCCATGGGAGGGGATAATGAGGTACTTCCAAGTCTTCAAAGAAGGGATTGATTCCAGTGTGGGTAATGGTCATCGGATTTCCTTTGGGATGATAAGTGGTGTGGGAATACGCCGTAAAAGATGGCTTACCCTGACTCTTATTCCTTGGTAGTGAACCTCCTCGAAAAAAATAGCAAACTATAAAGTAAGGAGATAGGGAACGTTAGTGTGGTAGCTAGTGTTGAGTAGGGGTGTCAATGAGCCGAGCTGACTTAAGCTTTGCCAAGCTCAGTTCAAACTCGTCACACAAGGATCACTGGATTAGGCTCAAGCTCATCACAAGCCTAAGGGCCAACCTCAACTCATGCTTGGCTCGGCTCACCAAATTTTGACTGAGGTGATATCTTTGAGCAAAAGCAACTTTTTTGACGTAGTAAAAGAGCAAAAGCAGCTTTACAGGGAAATGAGTTCATGTGACAAAAATTCGTGTGACTAATGTGTTACGTGTAGTACAGATTGACATGTGATTTGTTTTTTTAATTTGATGCCTCTTTTTGGCCATCTACTTTATTAATTGAGCATATTTTTTGACGATTTTAACTGTCAGCCCATGATGAGGTCACACCAATGTAGCTCTCTCTCTCTCTCTCTCTCTCTCTCACTCTCATATATATATATATATATATATATATATATATATATATATATATAGGTTGAGTGATGAGATGCCAATCAGGATGGTTATTCAATAACTACATAAATACTATACAAAAAAATAACATAATAATATGTCTTGTATTATGTACACATTAAATGTTTACATATATAATATATTAAGCAACATTTATATATATTCTATATATATATAAGACCCTTAACAAACCGATCTTTTAGCGAGCTGAACGTACTCAGCTCACTTAGCCAAACAAACTCAATTGGAGGCTTAGGCTCAGCTCCTTGATAACCATAGTACTGAGGACAGAAGAAACTTGTGTTTGACTGGAATATTCCTGCAGTTACCAACCTACAGGGAAGATTGGAAGCATCTCATATTTATCCAGATCAGGAGAAAAGCAGGCTGTGGACCCCAGGTCCATAAGGGGGATTACTATTAAGTATTAAACCACGTTCTGAGCAGATTGAAGCATCCTATGACACGAGGATGCCTTGAAAAGAAATTTGGTATCATCCGGTGCCGTCAAAGTTGCAGTTTTTTCTCTGGACAGCAATGCTTGAGAAAATTTCAACTACGAACAATTTAATGAGAAAGGGCATGTATCTTCCAGATATGTGGCTGCCTTCTTTGCTACAGAAATGGTAAATCCACATCGCATATGCTCCAGCAGCGGTTTGTTGGTCACCTTGGATAACGCGAAACAACCGTGTGTCTTATGATTATGTAGAGCCTTCATTTAAGGAGTATAAAGTGCAAAAGAGAAGCCAAATTTTTGGGCATGGGTTGTAAGAGATGCAAATCCCTAGGAAATGGGGCTCTTTTAAGGGATTGGGAATGTATTATTGGACTTTAGTAGTTGATGGAGGGCTTGTTGTATTCTGTAAATAGTCTGCTGTTTTTGGCTTTCTTTTGTATGGTTGGGGGATAGCTTATTCCCTCCCACCCCCACCCCCCTTTATTTATATTATTAAAATATATATTATCTCTCATAAAAATAAAAATAAAGAAGTAGTTCAAAAGAAAAAAGAAGTGACTACTGTGAACACAATCATTATGGAACATATGAAAATGGTATCTGGTACAAGAATTCAAGCAAGCAAACAAATGTAGAACAAAATAGTTTCTTACTTGTGACTGGTAGTTCCAGATACACACAGTTCCTGAATAAAGGCTTGCCAGAATCCTGCAGGAATTAGTTTAAGGCAGGTCATATTTCAGTAAAACAGAGTTTCTACAACAAGACATACTTTCTCCGCGGAAAGTAATGATGGTTTTATATAAATTCAGATATACAGATAATGTAGTAAGATAAAATTACCATGGTTCTCTCGGATGTAGATCCACAGATTTTACTCTTTCGGATCTTTGCGCAAGTTTCCTCTGATCCAGAAATTATTGTCAGCAGCATCCTTAGAGAATTGAAAATTAAACCGAAAATTTTAAGCAGACTGACGAGAAATACCTTGATTTCGAGTCTGAGAGGCTGTGCCATCATCACGATCACGCAAACAATTAAGAAAAACAGATAAATGTTAATCAGCTCTCACTCAAAAGCCAGATCTTGGATAAATTCAGAGCCATGACTGATTCAAACTTCAGCATCCAAACTAGTAACTTAACACTCGTTTGATTTCAAACAAAGAGTGAAGAATTCAGGCAATTAAGCATCAATTGAACTTCTCAATCAAATCGAACCAAAATTTCCCAGATCTAAGCTATATTCAAGAGTAAAACCATTCAAATGACAGATAAAATAATAACCCTACCATTTTTGCTGCGGAAACCGTGAGAAGAGATCCGCGATCGACAGGATTGTTTCAGGAAATTGCAGATCGCGAGAATCGAGATCCTTAGAGTTCCAGGTGAGATCGATAATGAAGGGATCAATTAGTAGAGCTGCGATCGGTGAGTCCTCACTGGAAGAGCAAGCGCGAAAGAGAGGCTTCGCTTCTGTATCGAAGAGGCCTCCTCGTTCGTCGAAATTATGCGAATAGAAAGAATTTGTTACGGAAAAGAACCTGCTCGCTTTAAGTAGTTAAGAAAAAATTCATGAGTTCAATTAATTTACGAAAATGCCACTGCAAAGATACTGAGCCTGAGGTCTCTGATCTGCACTCACAGATAGAAGTATTGAGAATGGGTCCCACCTAGAAAATCTGTAGGTCAAAACTAGATTTGATCAGACGATCTCGACTATTTAACTTACTTCATTCAGCTGGACGGTAGAAAAACAGTGTTGAAAAAAAATCTAGAAATCCAATGGTTCAAATCTTTCAATTAAGATACATCAACGGGTCTAACCTTCAGGATTTGGTGCCCCATAACGAACACCTAAGGTCCGTCCATATGCAAATCACCCTCCCAAAAATGTAAATTACTTTTCGATGCCATGTGTCCACCCCTGTATATGGGCAGTTCGTAGGCATTCATTAAGGGGGCACACCACATCCGTGCAGAACCATAATTTTGAGAACCGGACCAGCGATCGAACTGGTAAGGTAGATGGTTCAGGTCCAACCAGGTTCGACTGTCCATTTACATGATCTAATTGTAGTTCGCTTCAATCATAAGTAAAATATAATAAAATACCTAAAAATAAAACAATCATAATGCATATGAAGGCTTATCATCGGATTTTTAATTTTTAGACATACCAAAAAATGTAATAAAATACCAAAAATAAATAAAACAATTCTTGGAAAGTGGGATCGGAATTTGAAAATACACATTTTTAGAATTTTTCTTCTTAATTTGCTATAAAAAAAAATTAAAAACCAATTGGTTTTATTAAAACCAGGTTCATAAAAAATTAGTCGATTTTCATCGGTTTTTACCATTTTGTCAGTTATATGCAGTTTTTGACATATTACAGTTTTGAGCTTCTATAGAACCATTTAGGGTTCCAGTTAAACTGGGTCAAATCACCAGGTCCAGTCCGATCTTAAAACTGTGAGCGGAACCTCTAAATGGTTGAAATGTGTCCAAAGCTATTCTGTTGATTTATTGTTGGGCCCTTAGGAGTAGAAAACGAATCAGCTCCATGGGCTTGGTGGCCCAGCCTACATTGGGCCAAACTTTAGCACTACTAGACAAACCTAGAAGCTGGGCTCCACCATTTTTTTATTTTGGGCCAGCCCAGATTCTACTTTGAAAGGTCCATTGTTTGTTCTTACTTGTGACCGTTGTCGTAAAAATCGAACATCCCGATTGCTGCGATTAGAAAACCAAGAATTGGTCATCTTGGTAGTTCGGATTAATTTGCGGATTGGATTAATGTAAATAGTGTTATATTTGTATTGAGTTTTAAAATTCAAAATGGATCATGTATATTATAGGTTGTTTAGTTGTGTGGACCAAATAGGTTCACATAATTCACTTAAGCCCATGTGTGTGTTAAAAGAATTTGGAGGGAACTTTGAATGAAATGTTTAATTTAAAGTTTCATGTCTCATTTGGTAACTCTCCCAAGATTTCATCTCCCAATTCCTGATTCATGATTCCACCCGGGATGCATTTTTTAAAGTGAATTCCAAAATCAGAAAAGCGTTTGGTAAAAACCTTGCAAAATGCATTATGTTAAATTTCTTAAAGTGATTCCTGTTTGGTAATAATTTGTGTGGAATAAATAAAAAACGAGCTAATCATACATGGGAAAAAAAAAAAGAGAAATCACACACACCATTGATTAAAAACAATCAATTTATTAATTTCTTGGCCTTGACATAATACTTGAAAACATGATTTATATGTTACACAATCAATGAATCAATATAGTAAGGGGGAGGAAAAACCACAGACGATTGACACTATTCTAAACAAGTTGAGATGGTTGTCAAAAAGCTATGTAATTGATAAAGAAGAAGAAGAAATCGATAAAGTAAAATGTTTGTATGGTAATAACTAGTTGAGATCTAAAACCAAGTAAACGATACAAGGAATAAGATGTCCGATTGAACTAGTGCAGGCCATTACAGAAAAATAGCACCAACCAAAGATAAAAACTGAATATTTGTAGAAAAGTCATCTATATTAAGCAAAACTAAAACAGAAACAGCACTGATAAAAAAAATTAAGAACTCGTTTAAACAAGGGCCGAGTTACTCACAAAGAGATTCACAAGACACTTTTCATCACAAAACATTGTTTCATTTCCATAAATACAGCAAATTAAGGTATTTTTTTTCAAAACAAGTAATGTTTCTCTTCTTTGTATAGGTATCTGGTTTCAATCCCCCATTGAATGCTTCATGTTCCAGCCAGGAACGTACCAGTACCAAGAACAGTTTCCTCCGCTGGAAGACTTTGAACATCCCCAGCAGAGGACCAGGCATCAATGGAAGATTAAAACTCCGTCAGTGAAGAATGCAGACGGCACTAGCAGACAAGTCTCACCTGTAGAAGCTGCTTTGAATTGGCAAGCAGAAAATGCAGTTGCCCAAAACCAGGTGATGAGAAAGATTCTACAAGGTCAGGAAGAAATGTCGCAGAAAGTTGACAGAAGGCTAGCAACCATTGAAGACCTTATTGTAGAAGTCAAACAAAGGATACAAAAGCTTGAAAAAGAGCTGTACATCATAGCCACTACTGTTAAAGAATTCTCAGTGGCCTCTCAACAAATTGCATCCAAAGAGGCAGAAAGGCGTCACCTTCAGAACCAACTTAGATCATTGGAAGGTTCTTCATCATCATCTACCCAACATCTGAATCCCAATCCAATCACTTCTCCAACATCTTCCCCCTTGACTACCTACAAGCCACCACCAGAATCTCCCTTTGTAGCACCAAAGCATACCATGCAACCCATTTATGTAGCTCCACCTACAGAATCCTACCTGTCAAACCTCCCATCTTATATGCAACCATTATCACCACTGGAATACCGTCCTCAGAAAGCAGAACAGCCCGTCTTGCTTAATCAACACCTGTATGATATGTTTCCAAAACAGTACCATCATGTTATTAAGCCAAGATATGCTGAACCAGAACCGGATCCCCTTCGACCCAAACCAAAACCAAAAATCCCAGAAGAACCACCAGATCCCACTATTGGGGCATCATCCAAACCCGGTTTGTTTGTGAT
>JAOXJP010285498.1:6404-19186 GCA_025762735.1 Platanus orientalis | reverse complement strand
GGTATACGTACAATTGTGATCATTACAAAAAAAGAAAAGAAAAATAATACACCTGTTATCAAATATCCCAATCCGATGGTTTATCACAAAGTCTATAATAAACTCACATAACAAAATTCCACTCATACAAAAAAATAAAATCTGAACTACTGGCTTTTGTAGGGATAATATCCCCTCCCTTCTTCTTTGGGTTGCAGCCGTGGACTCCCCTCCTATCCTATCTTCTTCATCTTTCTTTTCATATATTCTTCCATCTTCTCCTCCCTCCTTTCTTCTAATCTCTTCTTTCTTCTATTACTTCTTTAATCTTCTTCTACATTAATCAGTGGCTGCAACCCCATCTGATTTTAGAAGATTTCAAGGTGCCAAAGTCATAAGTCTGAAGAACAACAAGGCTACCATCAAGATTCTCAAGAAAATACCATAGCCAAATCGGCACTATCAATTTGAGGTAATTTATTTTAGCAAATTTCGAAGCTTATTTTAACCTTTATTTGATTCTAAAAACTCTCATCACAGTATACTATCAAAACCCTACTTATTTCATACATATTCTAAGTCTATCTTCTCTTAACATGAATCTTCTGGATACCTGTAACCTCAAAATCGCCCCCACTAGACTCACTATTTTCTCTCTTTCTTTCAAGGTTTTTATCCCCTAGGTGTCCCCTTCTAAACCTCCTAAACTCCTCTCAAATTCTCTTCTTATTTGCTATCTTATAATCAAATATTCTCTTTACTGTTTTAGGGTTCTTCATTAAAGAACATGCTAGACTGAGATATATATTAATTGAAAATCAAATCTTCTCATAATGGCATGAAATTTGAAGCATATACTCCCTATGGTGATCAAAAGTAGTCTGTAAAATCTGAGAATTTATGACGCACAACTAATCATATACTCCCTACGGGGTCATGCCCAAAAATTCCAAAATTGCCCTTCTAGGTTTCTTCTCATTTTTCTTTCCATTTTTTCAACCCTAATTCTCTTCTTCGCCTTCTATTCTTCTTTGTTTATTAATTCCTTTGATTTTTTAAAGTTTATGGTAACTTGGGTTTGTTTCTATTCAATTCTTGGTTGTTTAAAATGTGTTCTTGTTTCTGCCACATCTCTTTAGGCTTTCAATTAAGCTCTTGGCCATCATCTTACAATAGTAGGATTAGAACTCAAAACTCTTCAATGACTAAATAAAATTTAAAACTTTGCTTCACGTTTTCTGGCTTTGTGATGCAGTGGATAGGCAATGGTTAGAGAGAATTGTCCCTCTTTGGAAGCCTAAGCCGAAGAATAAATGATTTATGGAGAAGCCTACTTGCTGTTCAAGCCATTAATGCATTAGTTTTTTTGTTATTTTCTAATTTTAGAAGTTTTAATTAGTGATTTTGGGTGTACTAAGGCCATTAGAACCAAGTTCGAAAGTTGGTAGTAAGTTATAATTGAATTAAGAGAAGTTTATTATAGGATTTTTCTCAGTTTTTTTTTTTTTTTGGGAATTTTTTTTGGGTTGACCATACAAGGGTATTTTGGTCCAATTTCATTTTTTATTATAAATAGATCCTAAAGACCTCTTATACGACAATTTTTAAAGAAATGGATGAATTTAAGTCTTTGGAAGCCCACGTTTTAGTTGGTATACCTCTAAATCCCTCACAAAAAGTGAATTCTTTCTCTCTTTCTATTAATCATTCTCTTTCTCTCTTCTTTAAACTTACATCCCCTTCTTCACCATCCTCTTTCTTCTTAAAAAATCTCTACAGAAAATTTAGTTTTTTCTCTTCAAATCATCTATTTCTACTTTCTTTTATAATCATTTTGTTCTTACACATCAACCATCATCTTCTCCATCTTTATCCTCAGTTTCTACCTCTTTTTGCTAGTTTCTTGAATTCTGGAAAATTTCCAGCAAGTACTCTTTTTCTAATTACTTCTTCAAATCTTTATATCAACCTAATTCCTTCTAGGTTTCTTCATCCCATAACATAAGACATCTATCTATATCAAAAGACTTAATTTCTAATCCTAAATTATAGGTTTTCTTGAAGTGCATCCTTTCTTGAACCCTAAACTCAACCACATCAGTCGTACACCTATAAACCTTTTATTTTCTTTTAAAAACATAAATTATCCACCAAATAGGGGGCTGTTGCATGTCCCTTGGTGTCCCCACCTTTTTAGGGTTGGAAAATTGAAAATCCAAGTTTCTTGATTTTTAGGCAGATTTTGAAATCCCTCTAATTTCTTCAATTTTCTTTGGTTCTTGCTTCTATTTGATCAATCCATCATTCTTGACTTAATCTTTTTGCTTCCTTGGTTAATTTCTTTAAAGATTAGAGTTCTTGATCACTTTTTATTGATTTTCAGCATTCTTTATTATTCAAGAACCTTTCTTTTTGGCTTATGTCAATTGACCAAGTATAGGAATCTTGATTTCCACAATATCCTACATCACTTTGGAAGCAATGTTAACTGTTGCCAGCAATAATTTTTTAATTATAACAAGACTCTCTTTGAAAATTTTAGTATGCTTCTATCTTACAAAAGTTAAAACCACTAAAGATTGAAATTCATTCTTATGTTCGATTTTCTCTCTATTGTAAAAACCAAGCCTAACACCAATTAAATCCCAAAATCAATCTCCATATTACACAGCAGCTCAGCCCCTATGCGCCCTTCCCGGTCCTAGTACTAGCCAAAGCCCATTCTACTTCTATTTGGAATTAGTAGTTGAGACGATCAATAATAGACACTTGTTGGAAAATATATATCCACTTGTGGGTGATCAAATTACATTGGTGAAGAGTGCTTTTGCAATATGTATGTCAACCATTATGTACCAATATCTAATAAATGCATGTGTATTTATTAAGAATATTATAATACGAGTGTAGTAAAATAAGCTATCATTCCTAACGAATCTATTTATTCCCTTAATGTTTATGTAGTTAGACTAGAATATGCTTCCTAAGTTTCCATGATCTTTTCAATATTTCTTTCCAACAATTCTGACATTTGCAACATGTCTTATTTTGGCCCAACCAACATTTCCACCAACACCGACATTTTTGAACCTTGGTTGTCAATCAATTTCGTCAATAATACCCCGATTAACTAAGTTGTGGAGCCTCCTCCAATTGAAAAGATTTGAGGCAGACCAATACCACCTAAATAAAGTATGGCTCCTTGCCCTAAATAAAGTATTGTCGTTAGACAACCTAAAGAAATGTGGTACCACATGCAAATAAATGTGTTTAGTATGAGAAAGAGAATGATGATGTCAACTACCTTTTTGCCCATTGTGGGGTTGCTGATGATGTGAGATATCACTTGCTTGCCCTTTTTGGCATGTCTTGGGTATGTCTATTGGAGCTGGTAACAAATTCATTTCTTGCCCATCTATTCCTTTGGCCCTCAATGTAGAATTCTATGGAAGATCGTGTCCTTTTCTTTGATGTGGAATCTTTGGAAGGACAAGAATAGAAGAATTTGCAATGACCAAGACATATACATTGAATATGTATCTATGTATGCTCATTTGACATGGATTTGATGCAACACAAAGGGCAGCATGTGCCACAAAGGCAGCTCCAATGCAGCACCAAAAGAGAGCTGCAAGTACCCCAAAAAAATGTAACACTAAAAGAGAACCAAAACAAGGGCTGCACATACTGAATTACAACAAGAGAAAATGAGACAGAGAAGAGAAGGAATGAAAGGTTTTGGGAATCACTCAACCAGAGGAAGTGGGGCTAGAAACACTCACAGCTAGATGGGAATCACTCAACCCAAAGGATAGAAAATCTCATGCACAACGATGGCTGGAAAAATGGCATCTTAAAAGTCTTCCATTCATTCCTTTCTTTAGAGTACATAGAAAACAGCACAACAAACCCTACTACAAAACCCACTTTCATTGGAAAACAAAAACTATGTAGGAATACAGCAACATGCATTAAATAGGCCCACTTTCTCTACAACTAAACACTCAATAACATTCATGGGAAGTTGGAAAGCCTTGAGTTGCTGGATGGGTAATTGGCAGGTTAATTGGGTAGTTGGGTCATGGGTAAATGGGTGATGGATCATGGGAAAATAGAGCATGGGTATATCGGTCATGGGCCACAGTTAACGGATCATGGATCATGGGCTATTAAAGCACAGGTAAATAGATCATGGGCTAGTTGATTGGGTGTTGGGTTAAGATAACTTGGTTGGGCTGTATCATAAGCTGTTGCATCAGGATTGAATATTTAGTTTGAAGGAACATATAAATGTGGATTGAATGGAGTTGACATCTAATTTAGTGACTCTTATTTGGTATGAAATGCTCGTTGTATAGATTTTTATGCATTCTTTACTAATAAATAAAGTTTTTTTGTGGATTTTGATTTGTATGCTCGGGATATCTCTTCCCTATTACTGTAGACTTTTACATAAATTACTAATGAAAATTTTGCAGCCAATCAAAGAGAAAATATGAAAATACAATTTCCATACCATGGAATAAATATTTGGGCTTTGAAGCATCTAATTTATCTCTAGAATTATTTCATTCACCATAAAGGGCACCCACAGTTATCCATCCTCTAATTCAAATAACTCCTCCAGAAAAGAACTTGCACGTACATACCTCATCTTGCCATAGTAAACCAATATTTTGCGGAAAGAGAGGTGCCAAGTAACACAAGACCTGAAGAGGAATAACAAAAAAATTAAGAGAAGCAATTATTTCATTAATCGTTAATATCACTCCACTGCAAATGAATTGCATGGTGACAAAAGGTCCTTAACACTGAACACCCAACTGGACCATGTCCTGTTTAGTATGATGTGACATAGTGATGAAACCAAGATGCTACTGAGCTTAAACCATATACCGAAAGCCCAAGAAGACAAATTCTAGTCCATGTTCCCACAAGGTTTTCCACGGGATCCCACAAGCTGTGGCACATCTAGAGAAAAGTTCTCCAGGGGGAGACTGAACTCTAGAGTGTTTCCATGGGTGCAGTTTGCTAACTCCAATTTCTCTTGTGGTTTCAAAATCTGAATCCTAGAGAAACTGGACTGGTTCAACTCATTTGGCCATACAGCTCTATAAAGGTGTTATTTTTTCAGTTTTATTTACTTTAGGTGAGTTTATTTAGTCAAATATAGTTTACATTCTGTTAGTTGGGAGTTTCTAATGCTGTCCTAGTGTCATTAGGAGTCTAAAATCAGTCTCTTTTTTTCTATTTACCAACCAAGTGTCTGTAGTCAGTTTATAATATAAAACCCAGCTCTGGTTCACCACCAGGATACCAACAGTAGCAGTATAAAGACATCTGTTTAAGGCCTGAGCAGAGGCTGCTTCTATTTAATTCAACAACATTGAATAAAATCAATACTAATGCTCTTGCCTACTTTGTGTGTAGGTTTCTATACATGTTTTCTATCATTGGGCTTACTCTTCATCAGTTTACTTGGTTGGGAATCAGTGTGATGCTGGTTCTTACATCAAGAAGAAAGTGTGAATCTTTCCAGTTATCCATCTTGCTGAATTCTTTAATTCTAAATCTAGTTTCTAGGTTTTTGGATTCTAGAATTTTAGTTTCAATTCAATTTCTGGTTCTTCTTTAAATTCTAGTTCTTGAAACTTAGAGATCTCATATCTTTAGTTCTTGAATCCTCTAACTTTCAATTGATTTTTCCTAAACCTTAATACTATGATTTTCATTTAAGAAAATTCTGATTTTCAAAACATAGGCCTAATCTCATCAAATTGACCAGCCCTATTTCTCTTAAGCTCTTCCTAAAGGATTGAACCGATCACCTTAGCCGATTTCTCAGAAATCCTAGTTTTCTATTGCTTTCACTTGCTAAATCACTTGAATTGCATATTTTAAATAACTGATTTGTGATAAGATTTTAATCCCTTTGATTGTACTATATAACATAGTGGTGTCGTTCTAATGTATTTTGGATCCTTGTTTTAGTATCCTTTTCTTTCATGTACTTTCTTCCTCCATAATCAATAAAATTCTTTGGTTATCCATAAACAAATAAAAAATTAAATTAAATTAAATTAAAATAGATCTAAAATAAAAGATGAAAGGGTAGTGACCGTCAAAATCTGAGTTGCCAACTGCTCCCTGGCAAGAGGATCATGCATAAGCACCACCAACCGTGCAAGAAGATCCTGAATTTATGTGGACCGGACAGGTGATTAAGAGTTGCATCTTGATAAGGTGAAAATAAAATGAAAACATAATACAAACCACCACAGATTCTACGGTTCTACCTCAGGGTTTGGAATGTCAGCACGAGCTTTACACTCAGTAAGCATCGAATTGGAATAAGATGATCTATGCCTGCATAGTTCTGAGATGCATCTACAAACCTGTAAAAGCAGAATAATTGGATTCAATAAAGGATCAAAATAGCAAAAACCTGCCACCATTACCACCATGCATGCACACACACACAATCTTGTGCAAGCGCACACATGCACACTGACCAAAAGTAACTAGAAATTTTTTATAGGTAAAGAGTTAATCTGCAAAGCTTTTTAGGCCCGTAGAAAGAAAAATATGAAAATCCTCCTACCGTGGCTGCAGCAACGGTATACCTCCGTGGAATAATCATCTTCAACAGAAAAGGCCAAAGGATATGCTGTAGAAATTATAGAATTCAAAAATCAGGTTTCACTCCAACCTAGCCATACTGATTCCAGACTACCAACAAACTTCGTTAAAGAAGTCAAAATAATTTGTTAAGCATCCCCATGTTATCGAACCAAGTAGGAAAAAGTAACAAATATGCATCTCATTGTTGTCCAAATGTCCAGCTGTGGGTGTTTTAGTAATCTAAAGATGTTTTGCCCTCTAAAACACATTAGCTGGACACATGCCCAAGGGGAAAGGTTTGTAAGTTGTTTCTTCCTATTCCATGCGACTAGGACTAGCATTCCCAATATGCATACCCCAGTAAATAACATTTCATTTCAGAATATACTTAATGCATGTAGAGGACTGACACGCTGATATACCTCCATTTCAGGAATAGTAATAGTTAGCAAAAGAAGACCTTTCTCACAAGTTGCCCGCAACTCTGCTGGACAAACAGCCCCAATTTTCACCTGTAGAAAAGATCAATGTAGTATTATGTAGCTATCAACAAGGGGTGGCAATCGGCTGGGAAGCCCTGCCTGGTCTTGAACAATGTTTTAGCAATCAATAATTAATTATATAAATACAATAGAAGGTTTTTGGGCTGGCTACGCCAGGTCCCAGGCCCAGAAAACATTTCTGGCTAATTTCCACCCAAAACAGGGCCACAGTTGGGCTTCAAGCTGGTTGAGTATTTTATTGGGCTGCAGCCAGCCGAAGCCAAGAACATTGCCAACCCATACTACCAAGCATTGGAAATGACTTGATTGATTGTAATGATGATAATGGGTGCAATTTATAGGATAGCCAAATGGAGTGTGAATCAAGATCATATGTTTGGTGGGGATTGCTTGCCTGAGTGCTTGATGTAGTGATTTTGTTTTTTGTGGCTGTGAGGCTGCTTGGTCTGTATTTCTTTTTTCTCATTATTAATACATATTCTTTGTTATTCATCAAAAAATAATAATAATGGGTGCAATTTTGTCCAGGTTCAACCAGAACCCAAGAACCCAACCAACCCACCCTTTCCCTCAGGATGGGCTTACACGCTTCAAAATCAGAAAAGGATTTAACCCAGTGAATAAAAGTATTGCTTTGTGAGTGAAATGACTGTTTCAAAGCCAACACAAGCTCATTTAAGTCTCTATTAGCTTATGTAATATTGTAAAACAAGTCTAACTGAATTTAGCTTGAATCAAACCCAGCGGGTCAGGGTTGAGTAAACTAGACTCAGGTTGGGTGGGTCAGGTTAGGGGATGAGTGTTTCCTTAGGATTGAGAATGGGTTGATCCCCCAACCCATCAAGTTGCATTCACAATGGTGATCATGTTCACAAGTAAAATTCATACCTCCAATCTCTTTGATTGAAAGGGATGAAAAGCAACAGTTGACCGAATAACTTCTTTAGGGCGCTCAAAATCGTTCAGTTCCTGATCTGATATAGCACAATGGCGTACAAGATATTCAACGAACAACTCTCCGGCAGGACCAATCAGGTAACAGTGCGAAGCCATAACCACAATCAACTGACACAGAGATGCATTAGTTACAGACTAAATTAGTAATAATCACTATTAAAAAAAAAAGACACCTACCATCAAATGGTGCAAAAAAAAAGCCAAGAATATCATTAAAAAATATGCTACATAGAGCAATATTCTAAACCAAGAAGACATAAACCTAAAAAACGTTTTGCAAGAAATCAATTTTTTCTCTTTTTCTTTTTGAATACTGAATTTTATTAATAATAGAAACAATGTACAGACCACCTCAGCTTCAACAATAGGCTAAAAGACCAAGAAACAAACATCACTATTTGTCCAAATACAATGGTCAACCTGGAATAGTAGGCCTCTATAACATATCAACTTTATTCACCACTTACTTAGTTCACTCATCAACTAAACAGTCGGATCTCAAAATCCAATGAAATGAGATGTTCAATTTGATTACTAAAATATTAGCCTCCCTAAGGTAATGAAAAAGTCTTCAAAGCCCATATTCCCCACTGTGAATCTTGCCAACTATAATCATGGAGTCATCCTCAACCACTAAACCGTCCAATCCAAGCATAATGACAATATTCAGAACCTGAAGGATGGACAAAATCTCATCTCTAAAAGAGTCACCAACTCCATCAAACTCTAGTGGAGCAAGAATAACTGCTCTTGAGTAATTCCCGAAAACACAACCAATATGAAGGTCTCGGTTTCCCAATTGAACCACTAAGATTAAGCATGATAGTGTTCAAGTGAGGAGGGATCCAAGGCCTAAGAATCTTTGTAAGTGAGGGTGCTGACATGTGCATCTCATACCAATCCCTCACAAATTAATATGTGTTTATACTCCTCAAATATGACATCTGTAATGGCTAAGCAAGCCTCTCTTATGGTGACCATGTCAATAATCCTGAGTGGAATGAAAACAATCCACGATAGTAGTAAGGATGGAAATTATTTTTGGGATTGCATGACCTCTAATCTTGTTAAATCTGATGTCGATGCAGAAGTTGAAGTGGTGTATGTTGATGGTCTTAAGGCTCATAATTCAGGGGAATTGAAGTGCCACTACAAGGGGTAAGGAGTCTCATGGGTAGACCTATTTTTGGTGTGATCCACATTGAGTTGTCCTATCAGTAGAGATTAGTGAGGGTTTAGCCTGCTACTTCATTGCTTTGGTTGGCTGACTATTAATAGCAGGGTTATACCAAGTCTTTAGAGGCGGAACCTTCACAAGCATACTAATGGCAAAGGTTTTAGAGGCTACTTCTAGTTTGTTGAAGGCAATGCCCTATACATTCCTATTTTTGCGTTTTTTTTTTTTTTTTTTTTTTTTTTTTTTTTTTTTTGTTTTTTTTTTTTTTTTTTGTCTCGTTTTTTATATGTTTTGAGTTTAAAGATAAATTGATAAACGAAGGAAAATGAAATTTGGAAGAAGATAGAAATGTCATATTGAATGAAGTAGCCAACTGTATAAAAAGAGTAGCAAAAGATGTCCTTGGAGAATCCAAAGGGAAAGCACAACCATCCAAAGAAACTTGGTGGTGGAATAATGAAATTCAGAAAGCAAATAAAACAAAGAGGTCTTGTCATAAGGCTCGGCAAAAGACTAGTAACACAGAAAACTTCATAAAATATAGAAGTGCTAAGAAAGATGTAAGTGAGACTATTGTAAGGCGTATGATGACCTCCACCATAAGTTAGGTACTAGGGGATGTGAGATGGACGTATATAAACTTGCTAGAATGAGGAAGAGAAAGACTAGAGCATGTTAGGTACATTAAGAGTGAGGATCAAAGAATCATAGTGAAAGGCAAGAAGATTAAAGAAAAGTGAAAGAGCAATTTTCTTTTTTCTTTTTTCTTTATTCTTTTTTTTTTTTTTTTTTTTTTTTTTTGGATTAGAAAGAAGAATTGTACTATACAGCAAGGGGATGAGGCATCCCGCAAAGAGAACACGAAAAAACAAGACCAAACTAGTACAAGCAGATAGCAGATTTCCAATCCCTCAAAAGACCTCCCTTTTGGTCATCGTCACAATCCTTACATCTCCTAGCCCCTAAAAAGCAGCAAGTTTTTTGCCTTCCTAAAAACTTGGATTGACGGCTCAGCAACACTTTTGAACACTCTATTGTTCCTTTCTTTCCACACCGACCACCACACTACTGCAAGAACCATGCGCCAAATCCTCTTTCCTTTTTGCATTAAGAACTAAAGTCCTCCAACTGGATAAGAGAGTAATCACATTAGGAAGAACCACTCAGCACATGCCAAACTCATGTAACATAGCATTCCAAATATCGGTAACAAAAGGACAATGGATCAGGATATGAGCAATGGACTCCACATCCCCATAGCACAGTAGGCAAATATTAGTAAGATATATCCCCTTCCAGATTAACATATCCATCGTTGATATCTTCCCCAAAGCAACTGTCCATAGGAAAAACTAAATTTTCAATGGGATTTCAAGATCCTGAGACAAGTCAAAGAGGCTATAACAAGATTTCACTAAGAAGCTGCCCTCAGGATCAGCAAGCCAAATTCTTTGGTCATTCTAGTTCGCAAGAACATTCACCCCTGATAATCTTTTCCAGAAGATTACAAATAGAGGGGACGACCCAATCATAAGCAACCATCCTTAAATTTGGAACCCAATTCACATGATTGGATCCAACATCCATATAATCAGAGCAGTCATAGCCATTCGGTTTGCTGCAAATAAATAAACATCCAGAAAAATCTCCTTTAGCGTTCTATTCCCACACCACTTGTCCTCCCATAACATAATCTTATCCCCTTTTCCCACCTCATTTCATAATTTATTAAATGAGGATCACATATCAGAAAGAATCAGCAGAGTTGATGAAATGGGAGATCATAGGTATCGTCAAGGATTAGATTGTCTAAAGCTAAAGAGGCATTGGGAAAAAGAAAGACCGAAAGGGCATTAGGATCAAATGTTATCACAGTTGAGGTTTGGAAATGCATGGGAGATGATAGCTTATCATGGTCAACTAAGTTGTTCAAAGGATCATTAGAACCAAAAAAAAAAAAAAAATCCACATGAAAGGAAGAAAAATATTACCATGCCCATAGTTTCAGGGAAGCTTGGTACAAGATGGGAAGCTAATTCCATTCTGCTTCCCCAAGTAGTGGGAAGCGCACTTCCCACGTTTGGGAAGCACAGTGAAGTGAGTAGAAACGTTTAGATAATCGACTAGGAAGTGATACAAGAAACAATATGTATTTTATTTAATATAAATCCTATGTTGCCGGCATTGAATAAAATATTATCTATGAAATTAACAAAAAAAAAATTGCAGGAAAGAAAAACATTTAGTAAATTATTATTTATATTATTTTATTCCAATCCAATAAATAAATATTCAAATCCAATGATTTTATACAAGGTCTTCTATAGTTTGACTCTAAGATGTTAGTTATTTACAAAAAATCCTACAAATGGTAAAATCTAAGTATGGCTGGCCACACTAATAACAAGTGGTTTGCATATGCCATGATTCTTTGTTACTTAGTATAGCTTTTAAGTTCTTTAGTACTTTATTAGGGTTATTCACTTTATTGTATTGTAGTTGAAATTATGGATTGTAACTTATTGTTATTTACTTTATTATCGTTTTTTGCTTCTTGCTTCCCAATTATTTATTGAGTCTCTCTTCCCACTTCTTGCTTTTGCTTCTCGCTCTAGTAACTATGGTCTATGTTCTCTGAGATCTGTTATCTTAGCACTGGAGTACCACGAATAATCTCTTATAGATGTCTCTAGAGCAAAGGATCTTTGATAGTTCCAGGAGCATAATATCAAGCTTTGTCCTACTGTAAAGGGGGAGGGGGGTACACAGAATCTTACATTTTATGGTTGTTGGCAGTTTCTTATCTTTTTTAATTTTTTTGGGCTTAATATTAAATTTTCCTTGCAGATTGTCAGTAAGTTTATGTTCACTTATTGATCAAATGCTTTCTATTTTACTTCATGGTTTGTACCATTCAATATTTGTAAGGTAGCACTCTCAAATGTTACATTTCCTTCTATGTCTTCACATCAGCTTGCAGGTAGGGGGTTTATTTAGAGATAAGTTGTTCGCTATGCTCTTGGAATTTGCGACAAACAAGTTAATGTTGCTTGCATATTTACTTAAACTGAACCCAGACTAATGTATAGCCAATATAAACTTTTCCCCATGTGGATACTTATCTCTTAGCTCATACTTTTCTCTATAGTGAAATGGAAGTGCCATTAAGAGAATCTTAAGTCCTACATTTCATGAGTTGACAGAATTTAGTTAACCCTTATTGGAACCAGTTAGAACATCGTTTGACATAATTGTTATGCTGAAACACTTTCATCTACCTTAAGATCTTCCCCCCAGGATCAATTTGCTAAGTTATTTCATTTACGGACACATTTTTATTATCCTCTGCTGAGATCAGTTATAATTTTATTTGATATCATCCTCATGTTGACTCGCTTTCCTTAATCTTCATTCTGCTGTCATGATTTACTTGGCTTCAATGCTCTCTCATCCTGTCTTCTTTTGGGTTGGGTTGGGGGGGGGGGGGGGAGAATTAATAAAGAAAAATGAAGAAACTTATGATTACAATAATAAAACATATCACC
>JAOXJP010285487.1:0-19186 GCA_025762735.1 Platanus orientalis | reverse complement strand
TTTTCTTTTTTTTTTTCCTTCTTTTCCCTCTGCCGCTCTCCAGCGAGAGGGAGAGCTCCGCCCCGCCTCCTCCCCCTTTCTTCTTCTTCTTCCTTTTCTCTTTTTCCTTTTCCTTTTTTCTTTCTTCTCTTTCTTTTTCTTCTTCCTCTCTGTGCAGCTCCTCCACCAGAGAGAGAGAGTGCCCCCCTGGTTCACCCTTCCCCTTCTTCTTCTTCTTCTTCTCTTTTTCTTTTTTTTTCTTTTCTTTTCCTTCTTTGCGTCCTCTGCGTAGCTCCTCCGCTAGAGAGAGAGCGCCCCTCTTCTGTTTTCCTCTTTTTTTTCTTTTATATTTATTATTATTATTTTATTTGTTTATTTTATTATTATTATTTTTTTGGTAAGTTGGTTGACACCTTATACATGCATGTGCCATATGGCGGGACAAGGGGCACCTTACCATGCGACGTGCCATGTGGCGGGACTGAAGGGAGATGACACCTTGCAACGTCGCATGCCATGTGGTGGGACAAGAAGGGTATCTCAGGAAATCTTTACAGATTCGGCTCGGGTCTGTTATTTGACACATCAACCTCCGATAGACGCGAACTTATAGTGCTTTTCAAGGTTCTTGAGCATTCCAAACGCACTGGCGCAGTCAACATTGGATTCTGACATACGTAGGATGATGGATGGTGATGACACGATAATCGAGGAAATATTCAGTTACATTTTAGAGGGGCAAAATGGTCAAATCTTAACTGGGTTAATTCACATAAAATGCAACCTCATATTTCCTCAAAATGTTGGTTCAATTGGTTTGCTCATCCGATACTTGATCATGAAATTATATGCAAGCTCGTATCCCAAAAAATCCTGTATTTTGGTTACGATGATGATTGAAAGCTAGTGGGGTCCTCCGTCGAAATTCTATAAGTGACATGCTTCTGAGGGTTGAAGAACTTTGGATACAGGGAAATTAGTTGGCTATCTTTTGGGTGCAAGGACACCTCTCAAGACTCAACGAGTGGAAAAACTCAGTTGTACGGGAGGAATGGAACTACGAGAACATGGGTGGATTTGATCGATCGAAATTGGCTGGATTATGAAAAAAGGCTGGGGATTGCTCTGCCCGTCTGCTGACCCGAAGAGAAGCACCGAAAATTGGGAGTCGCGCCAAAATAGGGTGCTTACAGTATGCATTCTCACGTGTGTTGATCATGGATTGCACTTATAAGACAAATAGATATCGCATGCCACTTCTGGAGATTGTTAGCTTGACATGTACCGATCTAATTTTTTATGGCATTTGTGTATCTTTAGCATGAAAGGGAGGATAAATTTATATGGGCACTAGATGTCCTACGTGGTGTTATGGATGACAATGTTCTCCCTAATGTCATTGTAATGGACAGAGAGTTGCCTTTGATAAATGTCATACCAAGTGTATTTCCCAATGCTACACATTTATTGTGTAGGTGACACATTAGTAAGAAAGTGCTTGTTAATTGCAAGAAGATATTTATGATGAAAGAGATGTCAGAGAGGTTCATGATGATCTGAAATCTATTGGTGGTGTCACACACGGAAGAATATTACTTTTAACACTTGGTATTATTGGAGAAGAAATTTAGCACGTATCCGGATGCACTCTATTACATGAGGAGTACTTGGTTGGACGGATATAGGGACAGATTTGTAGCAGCCTGGATGGACATGTGCATGCATTTGGGGGCCACTATGATGAACAGGTAACCTTTTTGTTTGGTAATCTTACTTAACTTTGAAACTCATTGGTTGGTACATAACTATTTGTATACATGTCACCAAGGTTGAGATTGTGCATGTCAAGTTGAAGTAGCAGCTTGGATCCAGTCAAGGAAACTTTGAATCCTCATAGATAAACATCCACAATTTGTTTGAGCTATAACACACAACTATTAAGGCATCATTTGAGAGATGTAGGACGGTTGTGTAACACAACTTTAAACCTACCGAGTTTAGAGAACTCCATGGCAACGTATCCATTATTGCATTGGAGTGGATTTTGGCTGAGATGACGAGTGTAGGTGTTGTTGGAGTTGATTCTACTGCATGTGAATGTGTTTTTAGATGCACACACTGGTTACCTTACGCACATGAGATAACAGAGTATATTAAGTATGAGTGTCCCATTCCACTTGAGTTAGTACATGCGCATTGGTGTAAGCTTGACATGAATCCTACCTCAATCCCTGCAAGCTATGATTTGGATGTCTTAGTAGATATGAAATTGTTTCTGTAGCGGTTCAACCAATCCAATCAGTCCACCAAAATGCAAATGCTTAAGAAGTTGTAGGAGTTCGCAATGCTGAACAACACACATATCAAGGAACCTAATGTAAAAAAAAATACCCAAGGTCTCCCACATATGAAGATAGACATATCCATGCAGCATGATCCATCTGTATTTGAGAGGGTGCCATCACTACAGGATTGTTACTCTCTAGCAGCAATCACCATTACCAAAGCCACCAAAGTATAGTTAGTGAGATAAATGCAATAGAGGAGAGTGAAGGAAAATGTAACTAATATATACATGGTCGTGTGAGGAAGTAATTTAAGCATTGTATGGTATAATATGTTTCCTTCTTTTCTTGTAGGTTATTCGATCAAGTTCATTTAGACGGACTTCCTCATTGTATTATATGCATTCTTTCCCAGAAGACATTTGACCTTACATCAGGAATGTTATAGACGTGGCAGCAAATGGACATTATAGCTTTAGAGTCATCGCTGGATTGATGAGATTTGGAGGGGATAATTGGGCACAGGTTAGGGAGGATTTGGTGTGCGAGTTGGGCTGTCATGCCCCCTGTACAAGCAAGTATATGGGTCACATGCGAGAGTGCATGAGATTAGATATATATTGGTCTATTTCAATAACTGTGCATCATACGATCACTGAATGACCATACTGGAGTGTGGACATCTGATTCCATTACACTATGATGTTGTCCTATATTACCTAAGTGTGTATCAGTGCCTTACTTTCCTACCACTCAGATCAGATCCTATCCCTATCGTCTCTCGAAGGGAAATTGCCATTGGTTTTGTCAACGGAAATCACTTTGTCAAGGTTATTCTGATGCTAGGTCATCCAATTATGCCCATAGTGACATTTTAGCATATATATATATATAGAATAAAGAGTCAGGTTGGGAGCTTCCATTATATAAAAGAAGGATCGAAGAGTTTAGACTAGTTGTCGGCTCGAGTGTTATTACACAGGAGACTATAGATTTAAGCAACAACTGATGTAATTTTTGTTTTATTGTACATTTGTTGTATCCTTCTAGTCTTATTTTGGGATCAAGTACATAACACTGATCATGACTAACGTAATTTTTTGACATTAATGAAATTGAAAGTTTTTTTTTTGTCTTGTACTCATTTTGTTTCTTGTTCGGCATCTTAGGGCTGCAAAAAAAAAAAGCATTCTGTTTTTGTTCAACACCATGATTTCGAACAAGCTTAAAGCCTGTTAGGCATCATGGTGCCAAACAGGCTTAATCCTATTCAGCCTTGAGATGACAAACAGGCTCTAGCAACAAAACAAAAAAAAGTTTCCAAAACTTGAAGAAAAATTTACCTAGGGGCTTCCGTTTCATTTTCTTGATACTCCATTGGTTGAGTAGTAATAAATTTGAAAGTTTTTATTATTTTGTTCTCATTTTTTTACTTGTTTAAGGCTATTAATTACAATTGAAATAGAATAAATACAAGATGTTTTGTAGTATAACTAAGATAAAGAAAACGACTGTTTATCACATAGAAGGTGTTTCAGTACATGTGATCATATAATGGAGTACAAAATAGAATGGACTACAAAGTATCTAGGGGTCATCCCCTTTATAATACAAAAAAATAGTAAACATCCACAGATGGGGTCATCCCCTGTGATGCCTCTTCTGCGTATAGAAGCCACTAGTAGCATGTGGGGCCCATGGAGCAGTAGTATCATGTAGGGCCTATGGAGCCGGTTGAACATGGGGGGATCATTAGGAGGAGGTGGGGCTGTGGAGTATTGGGAGGAAATGGTGCCTGTGGAGCAGTAGTAGTAGCAGGTGGGACCTGTGGAGCAGTAATAGTAGTAGGTGGGGCCTATGGAACAGTAATAGTAGTAGGTGGGGCCTATGGAGCAGTAATAGTAGCAGGTGGGGCTTATAGAGCACTGGGAGGAGGTGGTGCTTGTGGAGCAGTGGGAGGAGGTGGGGCCTGTAGAGCATTGGGAGGAGGAGGTGGTGCCTGTGGAGCACTGGGAGGAGGAGGTGGGGCCTGTAGAGCACTGTGAGGAGGAGGTGAGGCCTATGGAGCACGAGGAGTTAATAGACGCTGTGCAGCTAATGAAGATGGGGCATGGGGATCCAGTGATGTGGTGTTGATGCCACATCGTAAAACTTGCCATTCAGACACAACGTACTAAACAATCAATCCCTCGACGTCTCCTTGATACCGCCATCCATAAGAGATTGAATAATCTACAGCAAACGCTCATTGTGCTGAAATAAAACATACCAGAAAGTTTAGGATGAATACATTTTCAACAATTAAAAAAGTAATTAACATAGACATGTAAACATTAAACGATATACCTGGATGACAGTATTGACGTGTACAGTACCCTACGTCAGCGGCCGGGGTGCACAACTAGATCGATATAGTGGATTTTGCATGTGTATATGGGACACACACTGATACCACTCCATATAATCAGTGGCACACTTAAATGGGTACACGACTAGCACAGATCTATGTATATCAGATAACATGTGGCTCTCCCACACCTCCTAGAACTGCTCTAAACATGCGTATACCGGCCAATACGTGTTAGCAGATGCACTCCAAATACCTCGAATAGAGGCTATGGGAGTGGGGGGGATGACCTGGTGCCATCCAAATTGCTGTAGGACACGCATGGGATGGTAGAGCTCCACAATCTCCAGGCACCTCAATAATCCATGAAAGTACGCAATGTCTTGGAATGCATGGTGTTCCCTACAATCGATGTATGGTGTCCATCGTACCTACACAAACTAGATAAAAATAGTAAGGATTGTCATATACTATCAACATGTACCAAGATATACATCAATAACATATTAAAAATGTTAAAAAAATAAGTAACACTAACTCATGGATCACCCATGCATCAATAGTCTATCGTAAAGCCCTTAAATTGTTCCCAAGGGACTCCCTCTCCTTGCGTGGCCTCCAACGCTATACGCATGGCTAGTCATCACAGTAGTCCATGTTATGATGTGGCTTTAAGGGAGAAAAGTGCTCATAAATCTATCCCTCGAGCAACATAACATAACCTACCATTTGCTTTACTTGAATCTGGCTGGCAATCCTAAGCTAACGATAAATATAAGACAATGCTCCAGCACCCATGCATATGTATGGACCTTATCCAGGTCCCATAGCAACTTAAGAAAACAAATGGGTACCCATGTACACGTATTGTCTGCAAACAATGTATACCCCAAAATATATAACAAATAACCCCTAGTAGCATATGTAATCCCAGCTTCACTCCAGGCATTAGTAACCCCTGAAAATCTGAGCCTCAACCACTCCATCCTCATTGCCTGACCTCGTGTCTTATTCAACTTCGTCTATGCCTCCTCCATCGTAACCCCCAATGTATCGGTTAGTAGTGTTTCAGCCTCTCCGCTAGATAACCAGGCTGGTTCAACCTGGATGGGAATCCTTGTCACTAGAATCATTAGTAGAGTGTAGACATCGTCAAGCGTGATCCTCAGCTCCCTAAATGGCATGCAAAATGTGTTGGTCTTAGGGTACCAATGCTCAACAAAGGTTGAGGTGACTACCTAATTAACAGACATGTATGATGCATACACTAATAGGTATAGACTAGACTGCCACACCAACTCTATAAACATGGAGTTTTGGACACCCTTGACCTCTACCTGCCACTCATCAATCTTGTTTGCATGGCTAATGCATTTCAATGGGTCATGCTCCTACAAAAGAAAGAAAGAAACAATGTTAGCACAATTCACACGTAAAATACACAAATAATATCCCATGCTGCCGTATCAATGAGGCAATATGTGTGGAATAGTTGTCTAATATAGTGGGGTCCTCTGGAGCTCCAGGAACAAGAGGGGTCATCGGCGGCACAGCTATTGGCTCCATAGCAGGTACACTCTCACCCACTATCGAGTCTATGACAGAATGCTTGATAGTCACATGAGACACCTCTCCCCGAACTCGGGAGAGGTCCTCAACCCTGTGTCGTTGCTCAGATGCGGTCGGTGCCGCTTGTGAAGGACCAACCTCCTTATCTGTCATATGCCAAGAATCAGATGTTAGAATGGTGTCTAGGGGCATTAAATAAAAAAAATCTTTAAAAACATTTGGTGTCTAGAGGCTTTAAATAAAGTTCAACTATATATTTGAAAAAAAATATATATTCTAAAATATTTAATGAATTAAAAAAAATAGAAAAAAACTCAGTCCTGTTCGGCATCATGATGCCAAACATGCATGAAGGCGTTTGACATCAGTATGTTGAACAAGCCTGAAGATGTTTGGAATCACATTGCAAAACGTTTTCAGGCCTATTTGACATATTGATGATGCCAAACAGGACTGAAGGACCGCTGATTTGTTAAAAATAAAAACTCAAAAAACTAAAAAAAAAAACAAAAATTTTGAAATAAAAATGTGATTTCTTGAAATTTTAAGGATAATGCTTGATGTTTATACTTCCTTAAACTAATTTTTTTTCCAAAAAATTTCCTTGGTATTTTTTAAGATCTTTTTTAAAAAAAACTCTCTTACCTAATGGATGGATGGCGGCGGCGGCGGCGCACCTAAAGATTGATGACAAGTTCCTTTGTCGTCATGGAGGCATGATTCAGTCGCCAGTGATGCCAGGTGGAGGGAGGGAACACGGTTGGAGCAGTTGGAGAAAGGACGGAAGAAGAAAATGAGAGTTGGACGTTAGACGCCGGTTGGAGGGAGGGAGATGTTTTCAAATGGAGGCATGCATAGGAAACTTAGTAGGGAGGGGTTTAACAGAGATAAGGATATAATTGAAATTTACGAAGGGGTGTTTAGAGATTTTTGAGGTGTGCTTACAAAAAATGAGGTTCGAATCCCTTGGCAAAATTGCCAAGGTATTCTTGAATATTAAAAAAAATATCAAATTTTAAAATATTCCAAAAAAAAGTATATAAAGGGTGAAATAAAAATAAAAATAATCAATCATCAATCAACCAAAATTTGGATTTCCTTTTATAATCCTGATTTGGATTTGGGCCTACCAAATCTTAACTTCTCTTCCCTCTACATTTCCTCTTCCTCTGCAACTCTATCGTTCTCCTACTCGTTCATTCTCTTTCCTATTGTCCTTCCAATCAATATCTACCTCTATCACCCTCTCACCAGAACTTGAAGGCTATTTGCGCAGGAAACATTGGGCAGATTAAGACGGTCTGGTAGTGAAGTTTCTACTTCGGTCCTACCTCTCTATTCTGGAATCCAGTTCTCGCGCCGCCCCTCCCCCCCGCCCGCCCACCTCTGCTGAATGCACCGTGGATAATATCCGAGACAACATTGATGAATCATACATAATTGTCAATCAAAATAGCAAAGTTCATACGATGGATCCTGATTTGTCGCACCCAATAGAAATAATAAATCAGTTAGGACTTCTGCAATGGAAAGTGCAGATTCTATAGACAAATGTTGTGTAGAGCCGACATGGCTACTAAGTCAAGATGGTGATTGTAAGGCTCTGGGAAAGGCTCAACTTGCCACAAACCGGATTGATTGCTTACCATATCTCTCAAGACTCGAGATCCTTCTTGATGAGTTGATTCATGTAACTCACAGCAACTTCCATTCGATAATTTAATGATGAGATCATACACACATCCTCTCATCTCAAATTGAGAAAGATGTTCAATGAAAAAAGAAGAGAAAACAGAGGGAACTCAACCAACACCAAGTAAAGAAAATGGGTGAAAGGAAACTAGTGATAGAAACCTAGTTCAAACAAGAAGAAATTATTACCAAAAAAGAAGACGAAGAAGAAGAAGAAGAAGAAGAAGAAGAAATTCAGTTCCAAAAATACAAACAATATCACAGAGTGAAAAGAAATGATGTAAGAAGAAAAAGCCCCATTCAAACCCGAATCAAGAATAATTTGGAAGAAAACTCTTATAAGGTAAGAAAGCATAAGCCAAGAAGGAATGGGTGGGGGATCAATCTGAAAAACCTCTCACGGGTAGGGGATCAATCTAAAAAATCTGTCCTTGTTTTTTCAGTAGAACGTTTAAGGTGTGCAGAAAAACCTCTTACAGACCAGTCTATGGCCAATAAAAGAGGTTATCTGCCATTGTGCTTGGAGGTGGTCACCTGCATTTTTTTTCCTCCCATCTATGGCTTAAAATGTAAAGAAGATGAATCTATTTTAAGAATAGTAGTTTTCACACATCATGCTTGATTCATCCACTTAGGTCTGTCATTGACGGAAAGTTATCTGCCATTGATGTCTCGATTTGGTCTCGCACGATGCCCTGTTCAGGGACGTGTGGTCGTCTTCTCAAACTTTTGGCGTTTTGTTGAAGGAAGTAGAACACGAAACCGTGCTTGGAATTGGAATCTAAGGGTAAATTGATAATTGTATACGATAAAATTATTTCCAAATAGTGCATAAACCCATGTTTTCAATTATTTTAAAATATTTTATTGTTTGGCAAATTCCTCAAACTTCATGGATCATTCGACAATTTTCTCTTAAATAATATATATACATATATTTAACGAAGCCGGGTATTTACCAGATCGGATATATGTGGACCCTTATCCGGTCCAGTATTACTGGATATTTTATGTAACAGGCCGGATATTTAAACAGGTCTGATTCTAACAGTTTGGGATTGAATAATCAAATTCGGAATCGGGCAGATATAGATATTTTACTGGCTAATTTGCAGCCCTATTCCAGGCCATGTCCATTGTCTTGAGTCTTCTTTTGCGGTTCGTCGGACTCGCGATCATTTGATATCAGACTGACAGACTAGTCTTCTCAACGTTTCAATAAGTTGGTGCTTTCAATGGAAGAAATAGCAGAAGAGAATGACACTGCCTACTTCATTGAGGACGAAACCTTAAGCAGTGTTTTATCTCAACTCAAACTTTTCACCTTATGAAAAATAGAAGCTAGTTTACATATTTTCTTACAGGTTCAATTTCTTATTTCAAAAATCATTTATTAAAATTTTAGGTAAATTAGAGCAAAACGATTTTAATCATTTATAAAATGAAATAGTAGAGATCTAAGAATCTAGGAATTAAAAAACATATCATAGTTTACATATCTTCTTAGCTCTTATCTTGTAAAAATGTTCATAACTTTTTTGTTCTTCAGAAATCCCAAATCTCTAAACCTAGTACTTTTTCTTTTCTTTTTGTTCTTGAATATTCCTTTAGGGTTTTTAGGACCAATTAGGTCAAAACTTATCAATTCATAGACCCCCAAGTGTGTCCCCGTGTGTTTTAGAAACATACACAGAGAAGGAGAGTCACAAAAACGACTTTCCATTTTGGTCCAAAATAGACTGATTGATTGGGGGGTGCCTGATCAATCAAGCTGAAGCCTAGTTTTCTATTTTTTTTTGTTCTTGACCCTTGCGCACTCAAACCTTTATATCTTTTTCTATTCAGACTCCATTTCCCTTGTCGCTTGTTTTGTTAGAGTCTAGACTTTTGTGCTTAGCAAATGATATAAAATTTGTTCACAGATTCTTTATACATTTTTGCTGGTGTGTCTCTAAAGTTGTGTTAAATTACAGATCCTTAATTGCAGATCAATACATATGCATTTAAATTGTCCTAAGTGTGTGCAAAACATATATAATGTGTGTGTACGATGTGAGTGAAACATGTGTGCAAAATATGTACGAACATGTGCAGAGTGTTACATTAACATTGGGTTCATACATTTTTTTCTTTAGTTATGGATGAGTTGACTAGACGTACAAAAGGAAGTGCCATGGTGTATGTTGTTTGATGATGATGTTGTGTTGATTGATGAGACTAGAGAGGGGGTAAATGCCAAATTAGAACTATAGAGAAATGTTTTAGAATCAAATGGTTTTAAGATAAGCTGAACTAAAATAAAATATATGGAATGCAAGTTTAGTCAAAATAGGAGTAAAAATGATGGAGTAATTAGAATTGATAACCAAGAGATATTTTAGAGTGATCATTTTTGTTATCTTGGTTTAATCATAGACAAAGAGGGGTATATTGTAGATGATGTTGCTCATAGAATTAAAGTAGGATGCTTGAAGTGGAGATGTGCTTTTGGAGTGTTGTGATATAAACAAATACCGCTAAAATTGAAGGAAAAATTTTATTAGATATCTATAAGACCAACCATGCTTTATAGAGCATAATGTTGGGCAGCCAACAAACAACATGTACATAAAATGAGTGTGGCTAAAATAAGGATGTTGAGATGGATGAATGACAATACTAGAAAGCATAGAATTAGGTATGAATCCATTTGTAGGAGCTTAATTATAGCACCGGTAGGTGATAAAAGGAGGGAAAGCCGATTGAGATGGTTTGGTCATGTGCAACGAAGACCAATGACTATGCCAGTGAGGAGTAGTGAGACAATATAAGTTGAAGGTGCTAGAAGGACTAGAGGAAAGCTAAAATTGACTTGGGTTGAAATAGTTAGAAGGGACATGACAACTTATAATTTAACGACGTATATGGCCTAAATAAAGCGGAGTCAATATATATAACACTAAGCCCCATGTTTAATAAAGTTGTTGCATAGCACTAAAAAGAATGGTAGAACAGGATTCGTGTAGCCGACCCCAAATAGTTGGGATAAGGTTGTTTGTTGTTGTTGTTATATGGTACCATTGCAATAAAGATAAGTAGCCAAAATTAAGAAAAAAAAGGAAAAATGAGAGTAAAATTGACCCACTTCGAGGGTGGTCATCCTTCAACAACTAATCACTAATAATTCCTCAAGTTTAGGTTACATACATTTTACCTCCTATTTATAAGAGTTGGAGGGTTATTCAAATTCAAATAAAAGACAAAGGCATAACTAATCAAATTTAAGAAAGATTGAAACAACTAGAAAGATTTGTTGAATCTTCTTATTCTACACGAATAGATTCAAGGAGGTGATTTGCTTACTAATCTTACTTTTTATTCTCATGAGCACATAATAGGAAGATTTGCTAATCTTGTCGTATCAGTCCCTTGGTGTGTAAGATTCCCTCCCCCTTAAATAGCCATTTATGCTGAAGGTCTTAACTTCTTCTTCTTCTTAAAATAATAGACAAAAAAGATTGGAAGAAGTCTTGATCTAACCTTAAGGTTTTCAATTTGTTCCACCACCTAGTAAGACCCATAAATTATGAATGATAGTTTTAATGATTGTTGCATTGATCTCATAGTCTTGTGGCATGACTGAAGGTTAGAATTGACCCAATTGTGCATTTGAACTTCACTATCCACTTGTTGCTTATTCACCGAAATTTCCATTGGTTGCTACATCATTGGTAACTTTTTCTATAGGTGGTTGATGAGACTCACCTATTTCTTCATTATTTTGTTGGGATCCTCCAATTAGATTAGCCTCACAATTGAATAGTTTTGGATTGGATTGTTGTGATTGGACTTTGATAGATTTAGTCTTCTTATGGAAAAGCATTACGAGCTGATTAAAACGAAAAAGCATGTCATTGAATTGTTCTTGAAGCTTTGCAATTTGCAATGCTAATTCAGCATGAAAGACATTTTTCTTCTACGACGCCTGCTTTGATGCCACTTTATACAGTAGCGTATCTTGGCACCATTGTAAAAAGAAACTTGCAAAAAATAAGAAAAATAGAAAAGACTGAGAATAAGATTAACCCACTTTGAAGTGGTCGTCTTCCTTCAACAACTAATCACTAATAATTCTTTAAGTCTTCATTACATACAATTTTTTTTTTTTTATTTATGAAGGAAATTTTTATTAAAAAAAGGGATGAACAATCTCGAAAGACATAAATAATCTAATATATACTTTCCTATTTATAAGAGGAGGGTTATTCAAATTCAAATAAAAGACAAAGATATAAAAAATCTAATTTAGGAAAGATTGCAACAACTGGGGAGATTTATTGAATCTTCAAAGAGGTGATTTGCTTACTAATCTAACTAATTCATTCACACGAGCACATAATAGAAAGACTCGCTAATCTTGTCATATCAGTCTCGTGGTGTGTAACATTTGTACACAATAAATTAAGAAATAAATGCTTTAAAAGTTCAAAAGAAATTGCTCGTTTAATTTGCTCTTAACATTAATTTGGCCTTACAAGGATTTGGAATGAAACTGCGCAATTGAGACATGGCCACTGGAGTATGGTATCTCTAATTTTGGTTCCTTGTCCGTTTCTTCATGAAGGGCATTCATTAGCTCTTCGTTACAATCCAATTACTAAAGAAAATTCGGTATTTGTAGGGTTTAGATATTCTTTTAAGTAATTTTTTTTTCTACCATTGTCATCTTTTTTTTTGGGTGGGGAGGGGTTCTTTTTTGCGTGCGAATTTGAATACTCAGCAACTGATTGCCACTTTGAAGTCCTTCGTCATAAAATTTTATACTTCTGGAAACTGTGAGAGTAACTTGTCAATCATACCATTTTATTTATTTATTTGTTTGTTATTGACGGGTTTTGTTTTGTCTTCCAGTTATACCTTGTTCCGGTTGCTACTACTGGATGCAGCAGTTGGCTGCAAATCTCATCAGAAGATTGAATCTGATGAGAAGCTTGGGATGGTTAATACATCCAAAACACCACACAAAGTTAGTGATTCCATGGCAGAAGGCGTGCTTATGTGTCTCGAGGAAATTCTAAAGAAATTTCATTTAGGATCTGTGAATCAGGTAACCAATTTAATATCCATAGCAATTTCAAATTCTCTATTGGTTATGATTCATGGATATATTAGACACTCAATTGGATGGTGGCATATGGTATATGATGTGCTTTTTGTAGCTGTTCTACGCTTTGCATTTGGAAGGGAAATGTCCTTAAGTTCTTCAGAAATAGGATGCGTCAATAAGCAAGATCCTGCAAAGTATTTGGATTACCAACCTGTTAAGTGTTACATAGGCTTCATCTTTTATGTTCTGTAGGGATATGACACTTTGTTAGATCTTCTTTTCTTTTTCTTCTCTGCTTTCGTATCATTAATTCGCATGTAAAAAAGTTTAGGACCTTCTAAATTCATTGGTACTTGTTGTCCTGTGGCTATCAAGAAGCCTGGTATCTGTGGCCTGTATGCTTTGTTTTATTTGCGTAAATATGTGATGTAGTACATCTAGGTAGTGCTTGATATCATGCATCGGATTGAATAAATTACTCGCAGAAAATACCCATTAAAAATTCTTCTTCATTCACAACGCAATCAACAACTTGCATTTTTGAAACTTGTCAGTTGAAGGAAAAACATTGTGGTTTGGGGTTCCCTTGGTCTTAGTTAGGTCCATTTGGAAGGAGCGTAATGCTCACATTTTTTAAGACAAAGCTGTGGACCCTGTTCAGCTATCTTCCCTTTCCATGTCCCTCATGTTCTCTTGTGTGTCGCAGTATCCAGATTTTCGCAATGTAAAATTTTATAGTTGGGTTCTGGAATGGGACTCTTTAGTCTTCGCTAGTTGTTCCTAGTGTCTGTATTACTCGTGCAGCTTTTTGGGGTCTCTCCCTTAATAAAATTTCTCCTCATCTATCAAAAAAAATAATAAGAAAAAAAAATGAGAAGAAGCAACCAACAAGTCAGAAGTTACTCAAACACTACATTTGGATGTCCCTGTGCCTTTATGTAGATTTCTAAATAACTCATAATCAAACAATGAAACAACTAACAACAAATAACAACTCCCGTTAGTGCTTAAATTCAGCTCCACTTTTCAATTGGACAAAGGAAAACATGAAATCAAAATTAGCAAATAATATCCAAAAATAGTTTAACTTCTGAAAAAGTTTCAGTAAAACTTGAATCAAGTCCTAGAAGAATAAGGACTTAACCCCTGGGAAATGGACCCCAAGCGTGTCCTCTTTGGAGGACATCTAAAGGTACTATGGGCTTCTACGTGCTGGTTATGGGCCCTTGATAGGCAGTGGTCTGTTGACCAGTTTAATGCAGCCTATAAACTAGTCGAGGATGTCCTACATCAGTATGACTCTAATAGCTCAGGCGTGCTTATGAATGGATTAATGTAGCTTCTCATTAACGTTGTGCTGGGATTGTTCAGTCTTGATTATTATTTCTCCTATTCATCAATATATTTAAGAATGGAAACGAGCATGCCATTGAGTGGCTTGCCTTTTTGTTATTTAGAATTTTATTTCATTCTGAGCTTGCATGTGAAGCCTATATTTAGAGTGCATTCTATGCAGGTCATTTTTTTCACTTCATTTAGGAATGGTGCATATGAACACCTTAGATGCATGATAATCATGATTTTGTTTATCAGTTGCATATGTTTCGTGGCTTTTAGACAGACAACAACAAAAACAACAACAACAACAACTACTACTACTACTACTACTACTTTTACTACTACTCGGGGCTACACAAATCTTATTCCGCTTTCCACTATATCTAGGGCTATATCTCCCGATAAATCACAAGCTGTCATGTCTCTCCTCACCAATTCAACCCAAGTCAATTTTGGCAATCGATTACCCTTGTAGCTTTTAGTCATCAAAGGTGATGGGGAATACCATCCAAAGTCCAAGAAGTTCATTAGCTGTCCTACTGAATTGTTTTTAAAAATTGTTCTTTCTATAAATGATCATGATAAAACATGCTTGCAACATCATTTTATAGATGTTGTACCTCTGGAGCTTCTTTCGGTAGTTAATGTTAGAATCTTAAAACTACAAATGAATTCACTTATATCATAAAATGTTTAAGAAGTTATCTGTTAGAATTTCTATATCACTATTTCTTGAGGAGGTTTGTTGACCATACTTATGAACAATACTTTTTTTTATTCTTTCTGTTTTGAATTTTCTTTTTCCCCCTTTTTTGAATAAAATAAATTATTACTTTTTGATAAGAGAGATTCAATAAAAAAAGGGGATAAACAATCCCCAAAAACAGAGCGCTTGCTCAAAGGCTACATGATGTAGTACAAGAGAAGAAAATTAATCAAAAGTGTAAAGACAAGTTATGAACTGAAGTAATATGATAGGTGTAGAAGTGTTATGGGAGAATATGGAGATGGATTTATGGTGATGGTAGTTTATGAAGCTGATTAAGGGACTGTGGTAACAGAACTAGAAAATTTGTAAAGAAGAGAAGAAAAAGATGAATTAAAAAAAGAGATAAAGAGATCGGGGATAGATACCTTGAAGAAAATCACCAATCCTCTATAGGAAATCATCATACTAGGATCAAGTTAAGGCAAAACATGATGAATAAACATCTTCATTCATTTGGAGAAGAATAAAGTAATTTAGCTTCAAAATTTTACTAAAAAATTCATTAAAATCCATTACAAAACGTAAAGGTTGTTTTATAAGCAAAAACCCCCTCATAACTTAATATTAACCATTAAACACAAAGATATTCTCTCCCTTAAATCGTGTGGAAGATATTTTTCTTTGCAAAAACTCTATTTTAAAGTTAATTACAACTTTGTCCTATATAAAAAACTAAAATTTTTATTATGTCCCCAACTACCCAATACATAAAAAGTATATAAACTCTAAGAAAAATCTATAAAAACTAAAATAAACTGAAATAAAATAACAAATAAAATCTATTAACATCTTCTCCATGCAAACACACACATGTTGCCCCACAATCAAAGGAAAGTGAGTTTCACATTCCTCCAAAAATGAAAAGTTGCTCAAAACTCCATTTTTTCTCTAGATTGAAGTAAATTTCTTTTCTCATGTTGTATCTCATGTAGACCACCAAAGAATCTTCACTTGCAAACCCTACTAAACCCATGTGTAGGTCTGACCTATACCTTCATGTCCTCATCAAACCCCCCATTGTTAAAAAAAAAAATTCGACTTTGAGTTTTATAGAGAAAAATGATCAACATCATGAGGGATCTCGAACTGCAAAACCGTATACTAAATCCCCCAACAATCAGATTATGATGTAGTCTCGTCTTCTTGCAAGTGTCTAACATTGGGTAGACCTCATAGCCTAAATCATCTGTCTTTTGATAAGAATTTGGTAGCAGAAAAACCTTATAATACTCATTCTCAGGCACCTCATGGGTAACCATCTTGGGCTTATGCAACTATGGAAGAATTGCAAGTGGTTGTGAGTCTATACATGACTGGATAATGTCTCTAATATTTGACTCATCAAGTAATGGGGCTACTGCAGGGAGCTTTGGTTCTATATTGGATGAGCTATGTCTTCAAATTCTTGTTTTTAAGAGGTAGGAGTAGTAACTTTGGGTTTATAAGGACTAAGGCAGCAACATCACATGTATCCTGTTTCACCACCTGTTATCTGTCACATTCAAAACATCAACACTGGCTTGCTCAACAACTTCTGCAACAAGGTCTTCACCTTCTAATCTCCACACTAGTTGTAGGTTTCCCTTCTTCATTAGACAACTCTGGTTTGAATAAGGTTCGATCTGGAGGTTCACTGAATTCTACCTTGGATTCTTTCTTAATTGCATCAAAGCTCTTTTATGTCTTCTTATCTATGGAATTCTAAATATTTCTAGTTACCATTAATGGGACCTTCTTAGCTGTCTTGAGTTAGAGATGATACCAAACATCATGGTTATAAAGTCGTAACACTTAAGTCTCCTTATTAAAAGTAATTTTTCTCTCTGAAATATTACATAAGTTTATCCTAAAGGGGGGATGAATAAGATTTCTAAATTTCTTTACCCGTGGTTGTTAGGATTGGTTTTAATTCAATTTTAATCTTCTTAGAATTAAACCAAGTGTGTGTGTGTGTGTGTGTGTGTGTGTGTGTGTGTGTGTGTGTTACAATATGCCTACTCAACAATATTATCAAATAGATGGTGTGCAATAGTAGCTACAAGCTTAAGAGTGAAGAGACAAGCAATCACACAAACAACCCACAACACAAGACAAGTTAGATTGGTTTGGCATGAAGGCTTACATCCACTCTTCTAAAGCTCATCATATAGTGGTTCGGCATGGAGGCCTACATCTACTCTTTTAAAGCTCATTATCGAGTTTATGTATATTTCATTTAGATTGACTATTACAATCTAAGTCAAAAGCATATAAAACCTGTTTACTTGCTCAAGACAAGTTAAACAATACACTCGGTGTCTCTGACGAGTGTAGTCAACTTCTGGTGTTTCCGGTAGAAGCAAAGCAATAAGAAAATGAATGTGTATGCAAATGAATACAAGAGGATAACAAATATTACCACTAGTTGGTTGATGTTGTTGTTCTTACCAACATGGGAGTGCTCCTTGATGAGCTGGTTTGCCTTAGTACACTCACACAACTTCAAGATTTTGTAAGTAGAGTAGAGAGGAAAGCAAGAGAGATCTTGAGGGACTGTCAAGCTTTGAACTCAAGCAATGGAGGAGAAAACGTTTTTCACTATTGGAGGATCACTTTTGAAAAAAAAATAACACTCTCTTGAATGATTGCAGTGTTGCTCTAAAGAGGAAAGTTTCATTCTTACAGGGGATGAAAAACACTCTCACTCCTTAGATTGAAATCTTTTTAAATGGACAAAAGATAAGAGTCCTTCATTCAAAAATGGGGTTTCTCATTTTTAATTTTTCTCCCAAGCATGACCGGTCACGAGACCCTCATGTGCAACCTATCAGACTCGAGGGTCACACAAGCTGAGGCCTTGTGCTTGAAGTCTTAAGACCCAGTCGTGACTGGTCATGGAAATTTGTGATCGATCACGCTGGGTCAGGACCCAAGAACCATGATCAGTCACAGAGAAGGGGCTCAATCCTAGGGACTCAAATTCAGGGCCCTTTCTCTGAGCATGACCGGTCATGGACTTTGTGACCGGTCATGAACAAAAGAAATACTATTTTTCTGTTTATGCTTTGCTTGGGGAAAACACTCAACCTTGGTATTTTGAGGGGGAGGGCATCCTACATGTGTAAATACACATTTTGGTCCACTCTACATGACCTTAATCATGCTACGTACATGCTTTTACCTTTTGGGATGTTGGGACCCATTTCTCAGTTTTGGTCTTCATGGCTTGAGTCTTCTTGAAGCTTTGGGCATGGAGCTCTTCCCAACATGTTTTTCCCATGGATTGAAAAATGATGCCAATGCAAAATGATTGGCTTCATCTAAGTATTAACTTCTGATTAAATGGCAGAGGCAGATGCTAAGTACTCCAATGACCAAAATATGAATCTAGAGCAGTGGGAGAAGATGCTGTTTCAATTAAATGAATTCCGAAGCTATAGACGAATAGTTGGATCTCTTGCTGGTTCTTGCTTAGCAGATGCAACCCCAGTACCTGATTCTGTGAAGGAAGAAGCATGCATGGTGACCCTGGACATAGTTGTGGTACTTGCTGAATAGTTTATAGTTTTCACAATGCCTCAGAGTGTTGTTTTGTGATGTTTTAAGCTTTTATAAAGTTGTAAGTTTGTAACTTCATATTATGGTTCCTTGCTTCTAAAATGGCCTTTTTATCCTCTATTCCCCCTCCCCCCACAAGTTATTACAGTAGTTCCAAATGAGATCTATGAACCAGTATTTTTTAATTGCCCTTCAAGAGTATATCTAAAAGCTTTTGTCTAAACGGTCCTTTGTGCTTTTGAGGATCCTCGACAATTGTGCATATTAGAATAATGGTTCAATCTGATAACGGTTACAATTTCTTCTCTTGTATCGACATTCAGTCTACACATACGGTAACTCTCTCCTCATGGTATGGAATTGTTTTAGGATGGATTGCCACTGTAGCAAAAGTGGAAGAAGCCTATAGGCATGAGAGGGAAGCAAAAGCAGCAATTGAAAGTGCAATTCAGTTTTGTGGGTTCCATGATCTTCAAGATGCCCTAGGTGCCGCTAAAGGAACCTACCAGAATAGATTGCTTCCAGCAATGAACAAAATATGGCCTTATTTGGTTGTTTGTGTTAAAAACAAAAACCCAGTGGTG
>JAOXJP010285476.1:0-19187 GCA_025762735.1 Platanus orientalis | reverse complement strand
CACACAACGGAATTTAAATCTAAACATACACCATTCCATTATCATAAGTTAGACATTCCATTCCCATCCATACATGGTCTAACATTTAAATGAATAAAATGAATAAATAAAAAATAATTGAAATCCCATAAATGATAAACCAACGATAATCCATGACGTCTAAATAATCCAATCACAAAATAAATTTGTCTCTCAAAAATAAAGTCTGAAACTAATACTAAACTAAATAATAAATTATCTCGAATCTCTTAAAACCATAAATAGTAAATCTAAACTAAAACTTTAGCACCTCTTTCTTTAGCATCCTTAGCACTGTACTATCAAACCTCTTCCTCATCTGAAAAGCAATGTCAACTCTACAAGCATGATAAACTCATAAGTAGCTTGTATATCACACATGCAAATATCTTTGGGTCAGTCTTAGCACGAAAATTTTTGCAATTACAAAATAGAATCAAAGTAACCTATGTTTTCTAAAACATAACAGAATTATTCTTTTTCAACATATATATATATTAAAAAAATTCTTTTAACTCAAAACAAAACATATAACAAATCATAACTAAAGTTAAAGTACATAAAATAAATTGAAATACTAAACTGAAATACTGAATACAAAAACTGATCTAAAATCAAAATACATATAACTAAGACCTCACACATCTGTGTTGTGAGCTAATAATTTATTCACCTATTATTGTGACCCGATGATTGGGTACCTAATTGCACCTATTATTTGACCCAGTGAGTGGAGCACCTCATTGCACTTATTACAATCTTGGTAAAGAGATACCACTATCTAGCCCCTAATTGTGAGCAATCAAATTAATAGATTCACTTATTGATGTTACCCAATGAAGGGGGTACTTGATCGCACTTATTTAAACCTAGTGAGTGGGGCCCTATCAACTTTTCTCTTGATGGCAAAGGGATCTCATTACATAAGTAGATATAGAAACTTATTTTCTTTCAAAATAAAATTATTTTACATAGGAAAACTAAACAAACATCAATGTAGATCAAATCAAATGCTTCTAGAACAAAGATTACATACTTTTAACAATTAACAATACTTTAAGGCAAAACAAAAATAAGAGGTCTAACCCACCTAAAACACATAAACTACAGATCTCATAAAGCAATTTTCAAAAACTTACTTAACATAAATCATCCCTTAGAATAAATATCTTTAAAAATCTAGAATTTGTTAAACTTGCTGAAAAATTCCTTTTTCCATAACATGAACTTACAACATAAATAATCCATTGAAAAACATTTAATCTTGATGTAAAACATGGTTTGAATATTTAATCTTCATGTTTTCTAATAATCTATATGATTCTTAGAAAAGATGATTCCTTCTTTTAAAAGAAACATTCTGGAAAATATAAGGAGATTTAAAATGAAACATGAAATAAATGATTTCTTTAAAAAAATCATTCATTTCTTCAAAAAACAATTTCTAAGAATTTAGTGGAGTCAAAACAAAGCATCATATACAAGATTTCTTACAAATACAGGATTTCATGTAATCTAAGAACCTAAACGATTCAAAAATGAAGTGTAACATATACCAATATTTTCAAAACATTATCAAAAACTAAGAGAATTGAAAACAAAGCATGACATATTAGTTGATTCGTAATCGCAAAATCGATTGTCAGCTTCAAGGTCTTCAACAAAAATCCTTCAAAACCTAGCTTTCTTCCTTGCTCTTCCTCTTTTCCTCTTTCTTTAGGTTTTTATATCGAGCTTGGACAAATTATATGGATTACATAAACCCTACAAGAGTCCTAAGTGAAGTAGAAACCCTAATCGTGTCAAAAAAGGAAGTTTCCAAATTTTCAAAAATTCTGTTTGTGGGGTTCAACTGCTCGAGCTTACCCTTTGAGCACTTGAATTTTTAGTTTCGATCACTCGAAGTCCCCCTTTAAGTGCTCAAGTCATGATTTTTATGAATTTTCTTAATGCTAATTTTTTCAAGCGCTTGAACTTTTTTCTTGAGCTCTCGAGCTTTTTTGACTTTTTTCCCACTTAAACACCTCGTATGAAAACAATCATAACTTCTTCTAGGAAACTCCAAATTGCTTACTGTTTGTTGCCTTGGAAAGTAGACTCTTAGAGATTTCTAATGGTACATAGTTTGAAAGCCGATTCACACAGAATCAATACAAGTTTACCTCTAAAGTTACTTAAAACAATTAATCATTGATTCGGCATCTAAGAAGTAAGATCCTACTAAATGCATGAAAAAATATGCAGGGTGTTACAAGAACTATTAGAATCATCAACAATATCAAATTTAGACACATTCTAATTGCTAAATTAGACATCTAAACATGTCGAAATCAAATATAGAGTTATATATTTGATAGTTTATACAAAATTTGTTTTAAACAAAATCGAAAGAAGAACTTCAAGTATAGAGTTTGTGAGCAATTAGTTGTAGATTGTAAAAGGCTTTATACCCAAAAGAAAAATATATATAATAACTAGATGTTGAATTGAATTATGAAATTCAGCAATTTTTTAGTATAAGTCCCAACAAGTAAAACCACTTCATTAGTTATAAATTGAGAATTAAAAAAAATTAAATTTATTTTTATAGAATTGTTGAAGCAAGTGTAAGCAACATAGAGCTCAATAAGGGTTATTTTTCTAAAAGAGATAGCTACAAAATTAGTCTTTTTGCTAAATGTATCAACATGTCCTACGAAATAAGGACACATTGTAATACCCCGTAGTATGTTGGAAAGATAAAAATGTAAATGACCATGTATAAGGGTAAAAATGTTCATAAACATATTTAGGGAAGTCCATTATGGTTTTTGAAACTCAATAGAATGAGTTAGAAGTGAGGAATCATAAGCAAGTCATGACGAAAAGTTTTGAAGCTATCCCAAACAACAAATTTGGGGTAACTTCATAAGTAATTTTGTATCAATTCTATAGGAATTAGTTTACAAACTATATATAATTGGAAAGCTCTAGGAGTCCACTTTCCAACGCATCAAACGGTGTGTAATTTGGAGTTTTTTTATAGGAAGTTATGGTAATTTTTGCAAGGGCTTATGACGAAAAAATCTAAAAATTCCCAGAATGACTAATCATACTAACCTAGTGATTGGTCATGGAGGGATGGGTAACAGGTGAAAAAAATGACATGCTAGATTACTGGTCATACTGACCAAATGATTGGTCGTAGAGACCAATTACCAGTCATCCTGATCAATGATCGGCCATGCCTAAATAATAGCACCAAACAGCACCAATAACAAGTTCTTCTTGATTGGTCATCATGACCTCATGATTGGTCATGCTTGAAGATTTAAGAAAAATTTGAAAATCCATGCCTTTTCAATTTTTTCACTTGAAAATGTGTCCAGCACATGAGGAAGCCTATAGAAACATATAAGGACCTTAGATGATGAAATGTATACCTAAGATATACCTCATTTAGATCTATTACAAAAGAAAGGAAGAAAGGAGGGGAGAAAGGAGGAAGAAGAACCATGATTTGATAACTTTTAACTCATCCATGAAAGATTAAGCGATACTTTGGAAAGTTCTATGAAAATTCATGATTCTTATGGTGAATCATCATACATATTCCAGAGATCTAAGATTTGGAGTTCAAGTGAAAGAAAAACTAAGAGAGAGAACGGAGATCTAAAGAAAACCTTGTGTTGTAACTATATTTGCAAACTGTATACCTTTCTTTTTCTCAATGTTGTCTCAGATTTTGTTCCATGAATGATATTGTGAGAGATTGGGTCACTTTCATAGCAGTGTTCCCCTCAAGGCAACAAGTGTTAGCTTTGGAGTGGGTTCCCCCATTTGCGAACGGGTTAAAAGCTCATTTTAATGGCACTTCTTTAAAAAACCAGGGCTCTATGAGTATAGGTGCGCTGTGAGGGACTATCAAGGCACTATTTTTTTGTGTTAAAGCAGGGTCGTTAGACACAAGCGACTCTAACTATGCAAAACTTATGGGTTTGCTAGAATGTTTGCGGATGCTAAAAAGTACGAATTTAAATGGTTACATTATGGAAGGTGACTCCAAAACAATTATTACTTAGGGAAGGGGGTTCAAGGCAGCTCGTGGAGGGTGCTCTACAGCATTTTATTCATGAAGCAAGGGTTCTGATTCATGAGCTTAAGGTTTTGTTGCATCATCTCTCACACACCCAAAACAATTTGGCAGATAAGTTGGCCAAATGGAGTGTAGAGCAGTCTGTAGCCTTTGTTGGGAATTTTATGCCTAATTGTTGATGTAGTGCCATCATTTTTTCATTGGCTGTGTTTGTTTTTGTATTTTTTGCTTTCTTTTTCTATGTCTATGTAATTCTTTTGTTCTTTTTTATAAAATTATCGTTATCCATAAAAATATGTCTCAGATTTTCACATATCTACCATTTGTTGTTAAATTTTTATTGTTGAACTCATCATTTTTTTGAATTTATGGAAGTTTTTTTATCTCATCTTCCATTCTATTGCTAGATCCATGAACTTTTCTTAGAATTCTCATGTTTTAATATATAATTGACATGCATCTATAATGGTTTTGATATGAACCTCCATGAATTATTTATTGTGAATTCTAATATGAATGATTTATGTGAATGTCATTAAATCCCATAAGAATATGCGAAATTCTTTGATCTACATTGAAATGAAATATAAGAAAGTGATTATCAATGAATCTAAGAATGATTTGACCCTGATTTCATATATAAACTATGAGAAATGATTAAATGATAAAGAATTTTGATTTCTTTGAACTAATTGAAGATTTTATGTGATGGAAAATCATTTGAACTATGAAATTTTGAATTACTTTAATTTGATTGAAAAAAAAAATGATCTAAATATATGAATTTTGAATCATTGAATCTGAATTTTTATCAAATTGATTATTCTAACCTATGGAACCATCTCATGACTTAGAACTTCTGATTATTAATCAATTTATGACCAAGATCGAGCTAAATTTGCTCAAATGGATCAAATCTAATGTGAAAGCTCTATTTTGACTTTGATTTGAACATAGCTAACAAGAGGAAATATGAACATTATTTTAAAGATTAAAGAATGAGGGTTTTGTGTTTGAGTAAGTTTCTTCTGAATTGGCCATTTAGTGTTTTTTACTCTAGGAATTCTTTGATCTTTCCACTTCGGTGATCAAACTATTTGTGAGCAACCTTGCTCTGATACCAATTGAAAGTCTAGTAATGATCCTAGAGGAGGGTGAATAGGATAATTCAATTTTTAATTCCCTTTTTCTTAATATACTGAATCTTGATTGATTTCAGTGAAAGACTTTTGATTAGTAAATTAATTTTCTATGAACCATTCATAGACTACGAAGTTCTATCATACACTATAGTGTTACCTATAGTAGAGCGGGAATAGGGCTGCTAGGTTCCCTACACTTGATTGTTTAAGTCTTTTCAGTTCTAAGTATTACATGCACAATTACAATGAATAAACTAATGAATGACTTGATAAAATAAATGCAAATACTCAAGACAATCACCATGCACACAACACAATAGATTTATAGTGGTTCGGCACAAGGTTTATGTCTACTTTCAAAAGCTCACAACCAAGCTATATAATTTTATTAAGATTGAATGAGTACAATCAAGGATAAAATTAAATAAGGCCTAACTACTTGCAACGCGAGCCAATCGACACTCGGTGTCTTCGGCAAGTGTGGTCTACACTTTTGGTGTCTCCGACGGAAGTACCAAGTCTATACTATCAGTGTCTCCGGCAATAGCGCTGGGTCTATTCCCAGTGTCATCAACGGGAATGGTCTACACCTACAATGAGGTGCTTAGGTCTACACCACCGGTGTCTCCAGCAAGAGTAATCACAAGTGAATATAATTTAAATTAGCATGACTTACATCTTGAAGGTTGATGTTGCTATACACATAATGTGGGATCGCTTCTTCTTGAGCAAGATGTTACTTTTGAATCCTGGTCAAGTTTTCTGTTTGAACAACTCTTGAAATCGCCTCTTAATGATTTTCCTTAATAAGAGCAAGGAGGCAGCTTTGAATCATTCTCTCTCCTATCTAAGTACAAGGAGTTATGAGCACTTTAATGGAGACTGAAATCTCTCTTAGAACTTTGGAGAGGGTTGAGCAAAATATCTTAAAAAATATTCAGAAGTGTTACTTTACTTTCCGACGCTCACCCTGATTTATAAAGGACTTAGAACTTTGTTGTCCATTGGATAAGAATCATCTCTAATGGTTAGTTTTGATAATCATTCATTTTTTCCATTTTGTAACATTTTCTAGCCGTTACCCTCTTTTCTGGCAATTTTTGGCACTTTGGATCAATCCTGGATCGATCCAAAAGTGTTAAAATCTTAGTTGCAAGAACTCGAGAGTTGCTAGTTTGGTCATGGGATCCTAATATCCTGCAATGCCACCAAAAAACACTTGGAGGGCTACAAAGACTTTGGGATCACTCCTCCTTGGTCCAGGATGGTTCATATGTCTTCAAACCCTTTCCTTGGACCTTAAATTCACATACTTTACCTATTTTACCTTTTTGAACTTGGAATGAGTTGTGAATCCTTTAGAATGCCTTGTATGCGTCTGGTTAGCTTTCCATGAGGTCTTCTTGAAGTCTTGAAGTTGTTCTTCATGCAGCTTGAGACCACAATCCTCTTAGACTCTAACATGACTCCACACATGTCCTAGTCTATACAGTACTTTGTATTTTACAGTTCATGGAATTTACAACATTTTACATTAACAAAGTTGTTTTGTTGTGGTTGGAAAAGGTGTTAAGCACTTAACCACCCACCTTTTTTTGGGTGGCTTCTCATAGCATACATGTTGTAAAGTACCATAGGGTTGTGTGCCTGTTAGATGTAAAATTACTGGTCTGGACCCCCCGGTGGTGTGATCACTACAATTGCACTTGAGACAGTCTCAAGCTACGTATATACCCGATCTTGTGTGGTTCATGTTCCTAGGGTTTTGTCAGGATCAAACTACATGAAGTTCTAAGGGTTTGTGTGTGTGCAAGTCCTGGTAGTCAAATACGTCTGACTGTGAGAGTGATTTAGGGTAGGTTCATTTTAGTCCATTCATATACCTACAAAGTACTCTTCATTGCTGAAACATGTGATCAATTTAGTGAAATGGGGGTAAAGACTATATTATACCAATATAGATGTATTTTAAGGACATGATTGGGTTATGACCAAGTTCTAGGGTCTTTGGGTTACGAACCACTGTGACATGACCATAGGATAAGGCGAAGATTGCAAAAGGTTAGGAAAGGCTAAAAGGTAATGATTGGGTAGGGTTACATAGCTTAACCGTGATGATGTAGAAGCCACGACAGCAGTGTTGTCCCCCATGTGAGATTCAGGTATCAGATACACTTGGGACTTACAAGTGCATGGTTTAACCTTATTAGGGTTGGTTTTGCAATTGGAAGAGATATTTACAATGGTGAGTCCTCCATCTCATGCACATGTGTGCATACATACATATATACATGTAAAACTTAAAAGGAAACATGATAGAGAAACATACGATCATATGAAATGAAATAGTCTTAAACACAACATGAAAAGATTGAAGCTAAGTTAGAAATCAAAACACTTGAAATTTGCTTCAACGCTTGAATTTTACTACCTAATGCCTCAATTTTAATAGGTAAAATTCAGGTCTTAATTCTAGACAACCCGCACTCAAATGACCATATCTCTCTCCACAAAATTCATAATTGTGTATGGTTTATCTTTTCGGAAATATAAGAGAGATAGATCTTTCCAATGACATGATTTTCATGGTTTAGGTTCAACACCTGAAAGTGAAAAATGCATAAACTTTCTACCCAATGCCTGAATTTTAACAAGTAAAATTCAGGCATCAGTTATGTATAGCCCGCACTCAAATGACCATATCTCTCTTCACAAAATTCATAATTGAGTGTGGTTTATCTCTTTGGAAAGATGAGAGAGATATCTTTCCAATGATATATAATTTACATGGTTTAAGTCCAACGCCTAAAAGTAAAAATTTTATGAACTTTCTACCTAACACTCGAATTTTAACAGGTAAAATTCAGGCATCAATTTTCGACAGCTCGCACTCAAATGACCATATCTCTCTTCACAAAACTCAAAATCAAGTGTGGTTTGTCTCTTTAAAAAGCCGAGAGAGAGAGATTTCTAATGATACATAATTTGCATGGTTTGGGTCCAACGCCTACAAGTAAAAAACTGAATGAACATTTTACACAACACCTGAATTTTGTTAGGTAAAATTCAGGTGTTTCTGATTCCAACAACCTAACTTTTGATCTATTTGGATCCCCTACAAAGGTCCAAAAATTATGGGGATTTATAAGGATGTGGGGGACTCTCTTAAGAGTGTTGTGTAAAAAATTTAGAGCCAAACACAAACTACAAAAATTCCTACACTGCATGTGGGTCAAGAAGAAAAATAGAAAAGTCGGTTTTAGGTCAAACTTGGGGGGACCAATCCAAGACCCAAAAGTACTCTAAAAATCATGAAATTTTAACCACATGTGAGCCATCTATCCAAGGTCCTACCATAAAAATTTGGAATTAATCAAATACATAAAAAAATCACAAAAAAATTGATAAGGTACTATGGTAAAAAATAAGTCCAGTAGAGACATTTTGTTTCCATTGTGTAGCCCTCTTCAAGAGTTAGTCATGGGGTATGTATTCCATATCATAACAATATGTTAATAACATAAAAAGAGAATTTAAATTAGACCTAACATCCTAGTAGAAAAGGGGATTACGGTTACCTCTTCTAATGGTTGAAGTAAGGTTGGTTGCCTATGTTTTCTTTTCTTCTTCTTTCTCTTCTTTTCTTTTTCTTCTAAAATTTCTCCTCAAAGTTTTCTCCCCTCTATAGTATGAAATTGGGGGTATTTATAGGGGTTTGGGGTTATGGTTGAGATCAATCCTTAAGCCATGCGAAGAACAAGGTCTAAGGATTGATACTTAGAATTAAAGGGATTCATGCCATTGGTTAAGAGCAACTAATGGCTAAGATTAGAAGATGGGGGATAAGTGAATTGATCAAAGGCTGGGATTAAAATTAGGGTTTTCTAAATGGGTGGCTAGGATAGAGTTTTGGGCTTTAGGGATATCAATGATGAGAGATAAAACTTTGCATCAAAGGGTCTTTTTCCTATTGGTTGAGAGCAATCAAGGGGTGAGACAGTTTGTGCTAAATGGGCAACTAGGGATGAATCATATGGATTATTTAAATTCATATAATTGATCTTAGAGGGGGTGCACAAGGGAGATCCACATCTAAGGGCTAAGGTGAATGCAATAAAAGGGCATTAATGAACTAAAGTCAAAAGTCTTTGGCTTATTAATGTCTAATGACAAATTTTAGGGGAAAATGTCTCCTTACTATGCAACCCTCCTATTAGCACCCAAATTTTAACTCAGGTCATGTGATAGCATAAGGACAGTATAACATCATTTAAACATCAAGACTCTAAGCACCCTTGGCTTAGGAAGAGCTAACCTGGACTCTAGGAGGTTAGGCATTCTCATAGAAATCTTTCCGGATACTCCAGTCGCAATGAACCAGTCAAAACACCTTATTACAGCCCAAAATGCACCATTTCAAGACAAACCCTAATCTCTCACAAAAGCATCAACAGAACTTTGAGGGTCCACATTCAAGAACCCACTCATGTTGTTCATAATTTTCCCAACCTCTATAAGCTTTTCATCAAGAAAGCATCACAGGTGAAAAAATTACCATTTTATCCTTTTACCTTCAAAGGCCCATAACTCACTATCTATCATTCAAATCCCTGAATTTCCCTCATCTATATAAGCCTTCTGGTCGTGAAGCATCACAAGTAAAGAACCCTCATTTTCACATTTTTTGACCTGCGGGTGAAAAATGATCATTTTACCCTTTGCACTTCCAAGAATTCACCTCTCGACCCTCAAAGGATCCCTGAAACCTCCCCTGTTGTTAGAATGGTGTAATCTTAGACCCTATGCACCCCTATCTCTCTTGACTTTAAGAAACTCATCACAGAGTCAGCACTCATCAAGATTGGTAATAGTTAACCTCCCAATTGAGGTCAACCCTGACATGAAAATGACCTTTGGAAAAGCTCTCAGGGATTTATCCGATCTCTGAATTATGAAAGGACAATGGCCATACCTATCCCCTAACACTAGCTTCAAATCTTCAGGTATAAGAAAAGGACTTTGCTATCTCAAATCTGGGCAAAATGTCAAATCTTCCCCAAAGGATCAAAAGGCGGTCCTAATCCCGTTCCACTCATACAGAGTTAGCATGTTTCTAGGTTATCCGAATCAGGATCAGTTGGTGTTTATCTCTCTGAAATTGCAAAACCTTTAAAAAACTATCTAAGGGACACGAACTTTCATAGAACTTATCAAAGCGGATTCCCTCAAATACTTCAAAAAAAACAACAATTTCATACCAGGAATCAGGTAATCAGCTGGCTCTTAAGAGATTGGCCAAAACTCATAAATTCAGTTTGCTAAGTGGCCATATCCTCGTAATCCCAATACCTTCAAAGTATCAAATTTTCACTGGATTATGAGATCTGCATGTTCCACACCATCACTTTCGGCTCAAAATAGAGCAAGCCGCCTTGCTTGTATTTGACACACGGAAGGCCCTCAAAAATCATCCTGAACTCAGAATGGGGAGGTAAGGCTCATTTGTTCTGTCTTTGCCCTATCTTTAAAAGACCATCTCACAAGATGGTACATTGGAGAAAGGCTGACAGCTCGTTTCCCCGACCTTCAGGCGATTACAGAAACCTAATCTCGACGAATGACCCCGCTTCGTAAGCTTCCCGATGATTGGCCGAGAATCTAATAATCAGTCTGTCAGTTTTTGTAGTCCTGATATTACTCAAAGCTTCAAATCCTCCAAGCCTAGCCCAAAGTAGAGACCCACATAAAATATGGGCAGTTTCCGTTAAAAAATCCCCGATGGTCGAATGGGTATTTTTGGCATAGTTTTCAGCTCGAGTATCATAATTTAGTGTGGTCAGAGGCTATGGTTCATCTGAACCAATGGCCATCTTTCGCCAGGCAATTTCTAAGATAAATTTTAGCTCCTTGACCTTCCAAAATGTATACGTGAGCTTTCTAGGATAGAAAAACCCTGATTTTACCCCTTACCCTTATCATAATTTGGTTCCAACCGGCCTGTTGTGATAGATCATTTGAGACTTCAAAACTAAACACTGAGTTAACCCAATTCCAAGCTCGAGAGCCACAAAAAGGAGTCACTCAGTAATGGTACAAAAAATCACAAAATAATCATTGCACCCTAGTGAGCTAAAGCCTTAAGGCATTTAACTAATTAATAGAATTAAAGTATTCACACCTTAAGGCTAAGTTACCAACCCTTGGATGGGCATTTTATCTAGTGCACCCTCACCCCTCACCCCTCACCCTTAGATCTAGGAGATTGATTTCACATCCCTAAGCTCCCACTCGTGTCCCTCCAAATGGTACCTTGATGCCCGGACCCTTGATTGTTGCAACTAACCTACACCTATCAAATGACATCTAAACCTATCCTCCTTTTGTACACCTAACCAATGCATGTAAACTAACACACTCTCATCCTCACCCTCCATTTGGTTAGCCCAAATCAATCCTAACCATTCATCTCTTGAAGACACTTGTCTAAGCCCGTTAGCACAAATATCGCCCATGCATCTCATGTTGAATGTGAGCCCCCCACCTCACTTTGGCAAAACATATCTCCACCCTCCACCTAGCAAGCCTTAGGATTGATCTTAGTCCTACACCACATCACATTTGGGGCTATAAATAGCCCCAAATTAGTGATACCTAGGGTTGGCAACAAAAACCCTAAAGTACCATGAGAGAAAGAAGAAGAAGAAGAAGAAGAAGAAGAAAAGTGTGGAATTTCCCTAATCCAAGGCAAGGTAAGCCTAAACTCGTTGTTTAGTTCACTTCCCCCTTCAAAATATGTCAATTTGGAATGCTGTTATGATGTCCATATTATGCTAGAGCACTGCTCTAACTCTGGTAGATGGCAGAGGCTCAACAGCCTCTACTTACTCTTGTTTTTTACCAATTTTAGCAATGATTTTCGTATGATTTTTGTAGAGGTTCTCTTGAGCCCAAATTTTACTATGTTAGACTAGACATATATATGATGTTTTTATTTAATTTCATGAATTTATGATTTGTGGAAGGCCTCGAAATGGCCCCCTAAACAGACCCCAAAAAATGTATCTTTTAAGACCTAGTTTTAGGGAATATTTGTTGATTTTAATTTGAATTTTCTATGCATGATTTGAAGATAAATTTTTAAAATGATGCTCATATATCTTCCTTACTAGCATGCTTAATTTCATGATTTGTACAAAACCCTAAGGGCATCAAAATCGAGAAATCCAGCTGTTGGATTTTCTCCCAGTAACTAAAGCCTGTTTGTTAAGAGAATTACAAATAGGCATTGAACAAATAGGCGTTAGAAGAAGAAATAGGTGTTGAGATCTGGGACTCACCCCAGGGAGCCCTGATTCTTCTCTGACCCTGTCCTAAGGCATTTTTGACCTCTGAGAGTCACCACTGTGCGTACGCACCTCTGTGGGCCCTCATTTCTGTCCCAACGCCTGAATATAAAAAAAACAAGCATTGGACAGAAATTCAAGCGTTGGGATGATTTTCAGGTGTTAATCTTGGGCCTTAAAAATCACTATTTTTAAAAAATTATTTAAACTTGGGTCAACCCCAAGACTAGTGTTTAGACCCAGGAGAGACCCCACCCCTCTGAACCCCACTGTGGTGGCCCAAAAATCTAAGTTGACTACTATTTCAGTACCCAACATCTATTTGTTCTCTGAATTAAATTCAGGCTTTGAATAAACAGGCATCAGACTAAGAAAAAACAGGCATTAGGCCTATGATAGATGACTATGTGGTCCACTTTGGGAGATCATATATCCACGGGGCCTATACCTAGGGCCTATAAGGTTACACAGTGTAACACTATAAGATGTTTCCTTCCTCAAACCATGGATCTCATAGTGTTGGGACCCACCAAACCGCCCCAAAAGATCGCATAAAGGTGACAATCTGATCAGATTTCCGAACTCCTATTTTTCACCCTGAATTAAATTTAGGCGTTGAAAAAACAGGCGTTGAGATAATAAATAAGCGTTAGGCCTGAAAACTAGGGGAATTAAGTACTTCCCTTTTTCTTCCCCTTCTTTTAGGGTTAACACATAACTCTAAGAAGTTAATCAACAAGCCATTTAGAGGGGTACATCATCCCTCTAAAGATTTAACCCATGAGGGGTCTCCTATATCTAGTATAGGACAAATTTAAAGACAGTTTTTGGATTGTTCACAAGCCAACGCCTGTTTTTCATCCTGAATTAAATTTAGGCATTATAAAAATAGGTGTTAGGTCTGAGAGAAATTTAGAAAATATTTAATTCAAATTAAATAAAGTTTAGACATTCCAATTCAGACTTAATAAAGCATGGACATAGACATAGAATTAAAAATCATATGAATGGAAGAAGCAGCCCTAAAAAGGCGGGTATTTGGGGTGCCTAACACCTTCCCCAAGTGCAACCAAACAACTTACCCTAATTCTCAGGAACTCAGACCAATATGAGGAGTAATCCCTAGACTTTCGAGTCTAGACTCTCCCTCTTCTCCAAAGAGGAGGACCGACGTCCAACTCAGTTGGTTAACCTCGAGTTAGTGGCGACTCCTAAAAAAACCTAACCTTCTTACAAAAGGGTTAGCAACCTTTCACGCACCAGCATCACGCGCTGAAGAGTGGGCCCAAGAACCACGAGCGGGCGGGGGAATCCAACCTCATCCGGAAAGTCGATGTCCACACCTCCTTTTTAGGCTCCCGTGCTAAAACACATGCAAACTCAAAGTGTGTTTTTGAAGTCCTGAATGCTCCAATCTTAATGGTCTAATCGCAAATGGATTACGATAAGTGTAGGTTAGGAAAATTAGGGCTTGATTGACTTTGAAATCTCTCAAACACATAGGAGAAGGGTAAGATGGTCAAATTGGTCTATGAAATCTTCATATAAAAGATAACCCTTGGGTTTTGTGAAATACATGATCAAACCATTCTGAAAACCAAAAACCAAGCAGGAAACTGTGCTTGAACCCTCTTCCAACAATTGGAAAATCCTGGTTGGAATTGTTATGAGCTGGCTGAGCATACCATGGAAAATCGATGGATCATAAAGTATTGAAGGTCTAAGAGACTTGGAGCCACAGGAACTAACAGCCTGAATTTTGGATTCTTAGGGAACCTTTGGGAGCTTTTCAAAGGGGAATCACTTGGTGAAGTGAAATGACCATAGTTCACTGAAGAATTAGGATTTTGGGATAGCTTGGGTCTATAATTGACCCTCTCCTAGAGAGTCTTTCAAGGGCAGGAAAAAACTAAGAAAATGAGCCTGACCTTATATAATTTAGGTCTTGGGAGAACTCCCAGGGTTCACTATAATGACCTCAAATTTCACAACCTTGTATAAGTGTAAATCCAGGTCATTACTAACTGAATCCAAATTCTAATCACTATAAATTTGTTCATTTTACCTTTACGACCTTTAGAAACTTAATCTTTCACATCTATAAACAATGTCTAATACAGTGGAATAATAATCAAATGCTAACTAACCATTCAATCTCAATAGTGTAGCAGAAATATAACTACACTGTATAAATTATGTAGCGGAATATAACTAGTAATCTCCAAACATAAATAATGATTAAATGACTAAACTCTAGACTAAGCATATCCATGAATATCTAGATAGTACCATTAAAGGGCCATCCAACTGGCCAACATACACTCGTCCATCCAACTAGAGGAGTACTAAATGTAATACCCCGAAATGCCTTTGAAGGGTAAAAATGTAATTTTTTTCAAAAGGATAAATTTGTAATTTCACAAGTTTTATTAAGACCATAGAATGGTTTAGTAACTCTTTGGACCAAGCTAAAAGTGTAAAACCCAAGTTCGGATTGACTTGTCAAGTTCTAAAGTTTCTCCAAGTACATAATTAAGGTAACTTCATGGGCACACCTGCACCAATCCTGAGATAATTAGAGTACAAACCCTTTATAATTGGAAAGTTCTATGAATCTACATTCCAACACAAAAAATAGTGAGCAAATCCTAGTTTTTTAGCGAAAGTTATGACCGTTTTATTGTGAGGGGTACATGTTGAAAAAATTGAACCTGAGGACCGCGAGGACTCGAGAGGGGGATCTTGAGAGCTCACGGCATCTCGCAAGGGCTTGAGGCCAAAGTCCTAAATAGTGATTTTTGAACATGCGCAGGTCAAGCAGTCATGAAACCACTCGAGGGATCATGGAGGGGTCCTTGAGTGCTTACGGCATCTCACAAGGGCTTGAGAGGGGGGTCTCAAGGGCTCACGGGTCGGTGCGAGGGCTTAAGCTCCGATAATGAGAAATAAAAAGAGGGGTTTACACATGAATTTTGAGGGGCTTTTTCCCTCAAGGGTATTTTATCAGGGTTTGTATATAGACCCATTTTATCCCAAATTAGATTAAAAATGTCATAGATAATTAAGAGAGAATTGGAGGAGAGACGAGAAATAGCTCTCCTAAGCTAAAGGTAAGCTCATTTTCTTAGATCTAGGAGTTTTAGGTTAGAGTTTAGGAAATTGGACTTTAGATTCATATTCTACATCGCTTCCTCATTGAACCTATACCATCATTTACAGAGATTGAGCACTGAGGAAGGATTGATCAAGGAGGATAGAGAATAAATGAAGCATTGTAAGTACTTTTGCAAATCTATATCACTGGTTAGCATTATTGCCATCTATGCATCCTCCTATGTCTTAGATTTTATGCACTTATTATTTTGCTATGAAATCTCCATTGTTTAAACCCACCCATTGTATGAATCCATGAGAGAGATTAGAGATCTCACTCATAAATCCAAAGATGGTAAGTACTCTTGCAAACTAATGTCAATTCCTCATTTGTTTCATGTAGATCCTTATGCTTTTATGGTGAATTTCATTGTTGGAATGTTCTTGATTGGAAAACCATGATAGCCTTGCTCTATATTGATGTTCCTATGATTGCAAATGATCCCTATGTGAGTTGAATGCTATTTTCATCACCTGTGTCAAGTTTCTTTGGTGAATTCATGTGATCTATTGAAAATCTTATGTGAATTGTTGTACATTGAATCTAAGCATGTTTTGATCTCATGATTATCTTTATTGAAAGATCCATGTAGTTCCCTTTGAAATCCTTACGTTAGATATGTAATTGACATGGATCTAAGATTGAATTGATAAGAATCCCCCTAAAATTACCTATATGAAACATGATATGATTGATTTAAGTGAATCTTGTTGAATTGACATAAGGAATGTGATTTTCCTTTGAACAAACATGAAATTGAACATGAAAAATTGTTTTTGACTGAAAAAGTATGATTAAATTTCAATTCCACAATAAACTATGAAATACGAACCAATGATTGACATTTTGATTCCTTTGAACAAAACAAAGATCTCATGATATGAAAGGTCATAAGAACTATAAATTATGAAAATCTACTTGAAATAAATATCATATGTGATCTATATGAATGAATTTTGAATAACTGAATGTGAAATATGAAATTATTATGATCGGAACTCATTGAACCATGAAGCCCTTTTTCATTGTCATGAGAACCCTTTTTTATTATTGATATCCTTTAATATGCCTCAATTGTTTATTGAACTTTGAAATGTCATTGAACCTTTGAACTATTGAACCTTTGATAGAATTCTATGACTTAACCTTTGGTGTAAACAAGGAAGGGACTTAACCTTGGGTGTAAACAAGGAAGGGACATTGTAGTAGACTTTACATCATTGTAAGTAGATGACTATGGTGTTGCCCTTAATACCCATGGTCATGTGAATGTTGAATGGAGAGTTTATTTTCAACTACACTTTATTATTTTGAATGGAATGGTTAAGGACATATATGTTATGAATGAGTTATGTTTCCGTTAATGGTAAAGGTATTGAATCAAGAGTTATGGTTTAATGATAAAAGGCTTATGTCCAAGGTAAGACATAAGTAAATGTTTTACACTTTTGCATATTATTGAATGTAATGGACTATGATGTTATGATACGATTATATGGTTGTAAATATTATGTAATACGGATCGAAAGTCATTGTGATGTTCCAAATCTATGGTGCATACAGACGATATCCGAGTCCCGGTTCGGGGGTGTTATACTAAACATCCAAATAAAATCTTGTCTCAATACATCACTGACTCATATATAAAATACTAAAAAATAAAACTAAACAAAAAAAAGGTGACCCTCTCATCACAATAAGCTGACTCTGGGACTAAACCTGCAAGCAAATTGTGTACTAGGAAGCAATACCTGAAATGGTGGTAAAAACATCGTTCAGCTATAAATTCCATAAGAGAACATACATAATGTCCCACGGATTAAATTGAGCATGCATAATTATAACTCAATACTAAATCAGAACATACGTAACATAAATGAATTAAACTAGCTATAATGATGATCAATCTTTTATTAGGAGCCAAAGGTACTAAAGCTAAATCAAATAAAAGTCCATCGCTAAAATAGATAATGTGTAACTCATAAGATAAGTGTAACATGCAATGCAAATTTTCACTACAAATTACTTATGTAAATATGCTTTAGTGCCTCTCGAATATGTTGTCTTAGCTAGTAGATATCAAAACCGTATACATGCTCATGGAAGTCCAATACAACCCACAAACGCACTTAACAAATAAAGGGTTTCTAACAAGACACACCTATGATCAAATCAAACCAAATCCTTAAGTCCATATCAGTACATTGAAATCTATGGCGAAAACACCTCCCTTCTATGTACATACCTAGGGACCTCTTTTAATTTACACTTGCATTGGAAAACTCCTCCCAATCGATATTCTTACATGGGGGCATCACCTCTTAACTATATTCCTACATATGTGGGAAAACACCTCCCAACTATCCATGTAATTGGGACAATGCCTCCCAACCAAATCCTCTAATCCAAACTAGTAAGTAATAGTTCATACTCACACCAAAACCAAATGCTCGGAATTTCTCTTCTAACTTTCCAAAACCAACACAAAGATAAGAGTCCTAAACAAAGTAGGTAAATGCAATGATGCTAGCATGGAGCTCATCGGGTTAAGCCTAAGTGGATATAATCAAGTGGAAAACATAATGATAAAATTAATGACTAACTAGCATATGAAATGGAGTAAGCAACAAGGCTTAAATCCAATTAAGTTAAGAAGAGAATATCAACTAGCAATAGTGATATGAATAGAAATCCCAAGTATGGGGAAATCAAGGCAAACATCAAGCATATGATGTATAAATCATTTTCCCCTTTGAATTTCACATGAATCCAACCTTCTTACATTCTAATATAGAGAAAACTTAAGATTTCAATGAATCTATAGTGGTAGAGCAAAGGACTGAGTAAATCTTACATAGAACATGCTCAAAATGGGTAAATCTAGTAACACACACATGGATTCCAGAATTTCATACAAACAAAGGTTTCTACCAAGGCATAATGGAAGAAATCACTTTATAAGATAAGAGGAATTATCAAAACTACATAAATCTAGCAATAATTGGTAGAAAACTGAATTCTCACTAAAAATAGCAACCAACAATGGAGGAAACTGCAAAAAAACAAAGAGTAAAGCAATCAACTTGAGAACTCACTCATCTTTCATGGATTTAGTGTTTGGATGAATGAAACTTACCAACCTTTAAAGATTTAGAAATCAAGTGATAGAGAAACCAAAATACCAACCAAATTGAAGATTAACCAAGAAGAAAACAATAAGAGAATAAAGGGAGTAGCATATCATGTATGAACGCTCACAATCTTGGTCTTCCTCCTTGTTTAAGCTTTAAACTTTTCTAAAACTACCTTCTCTTTTCTTCTATCCTTTTTTAAGATGATATAGGACTAGTATAAATTAGATAAGACATGAAGATCTAGGAAGAAATCAAGCTATCATAGTAGATTCTTAGAGTTGGGAGTGAAACTTACCCAATTGGAGAAGAACTCCCACACTT
>JAOXJP010285457.1:0-19188 GCA_025762735.1 Platanus orientalis | reverse complement strand
GCCCTAAACAGAGCAGAATGGCAGAACAGGATTCGTGTAGCCAACCCCAAATAGTTGGGATAAGGCTGTTTGTTGTTTGTAATCTTTTGGCTTATGTTCTTATTTAATTAGTGTAGGAATCCTTTCCCTTTGGATCCTACATCAATGGGTTTGCTTGATCTGAAAATTTGTAGTAACTTGAAGTGACATTTATATATTTCTCTGGGTAGCAAGGACAGTCTACAAGTGGCTTAGCAGTAAACAACTAAACATGAACACAGATAAAGGGTGGTGGAACCTATCATATGATCAATCATGCCTTGGAGATCTCCAACTCTTGATTTAATTTCTTGATTCTGACTTGATATTTCCAGTTTTTACGGTGGTTAGGAATGTAGCAATTAGCCAATGCTCTTGCAAAGAAGCACGTAGCTAGGGATGATATTGTTCATCTTAATGTTTTTTCATGTTGATCTGCTTCTTGGTGAGGCTAAGTGAATGGTTGGTCCAATTTCGCTGCATGTGTGCTACATAGGAACTTTTTTATCACTGGAAAACTGTCCTTACAAATCTATCACATTGTGTTCCATGGATTTCCCTATCACATATGTCATGCTTAATGCATGGGGAATATGTTTTGGACCTCCCAGTTGTGCTTTTCACTTCACTAATTTTTCCTTTTTCATACGAGTAATCAGTTGGATCATGTTTAATATTCTTCTTTCCTTTACCTTGTTTATATATTGACTATTAGAATTTTAAACTGTACAGTTGGTGCTGGGTGGGCCATTCAGGCCTCATATTGAGCGCATTCTCCGTGATAAAGCATCCTCAATGAGTTCACCTGTAGTGTCAGCATCTGATCCTGGAAATAGAAGCATAATAAAAGGTCTTAAAAAAGACAAAGGAAAACCTTGCCAATCATGTGACTTAGTCATTCAAATTGAGAAGGATTTGCAGTTGGTATGCATTTGATTCATTGTTGTGTTGATAGCTTAGACTTTCAGGGATGGTTGATGCATTTACCGTTATCATTAAATCTTATTACTTCTGCTCATTAGACCATGGTTTTAAAACTTGGATGAGCCCCAAGGCAATCTGAACTTGGGGTCAGGATCGTCCAGATTGGTCCTGATCATTCTGATCCTGGTTTGAGGCCAATTAAGGTTTAGTTGGATTGGCCGGACCCAATCCGGATCGTGATTGTCCATGAATGATCCGGTCCCCCCATCCTGGTTTTAGAACCATGGTTAAGAGTGCAGTTTTTCTCTTGGTGTTTTTTTTATTTATAATTTTTTAAAAAAGAATTTAAGAATAGTGGGTAACCTTCTCGTGCAGTTTGTTGAATTATTTGATGTGAGACTGTGCATGCTTGGACATCACCAGCTTCAAAATGCTGTAGCTGCTACTTGTGCAGCACTTTGTTTGAGTGATCAGGGTGAGCACTTATTTCTGTCTGTTCTCACAATTTGGCCTTGGCAATCAAGGATTTTATGGTGTGCTAAAAAAATTTCTGCATTCAAAGTAAAGCATTCACTTAATTAAGTAAAGGATTTGAATCTGCAGAGTCACCTTCATTCTTGATGAAATTGGGATTTGTCAGAATAAGGATATTAGCCTTAGTCATTTTACCTATTCATTGGCACAAAAGGTATCAGAGGATTATCTTTATCAGTCTGTTGTGGGAATCTATCCTCCTATAGGAATCTCTTCTTTTCTTTCCTCAATGAACCAGTTAATTGTCAATCAATAGGAAAAGCACAAATAGATAACCAGGATTGATAAGCTAGTATATATATTTGTGTGTGTGTGGGTGGGTGGGTTGGGTGGGGGGTTAACTTTGCTTGAGTTTTACAATCTCAATTCTTTTATACAGCTTGTCCAATGGCAACTTGATGATATTATTGCTGTGTCCTGATGCATTTCTGAATTTACCAGGATGGAGCGTGTCTGATGAATCCATTCGTGCTGGTTTAGAGCATACGTATTTACCTGGAAGAAGCCAATTTCTAACTTCTGAGGAATCTGAGGCAGTTGGATTACCTGGATTGACAATACTGCTTGATGGAGGTTGCTTCTGATGTATTTTTCTTTGTTACTTGTGTCTATAATCAAAGTCCAATATCTTGTTTCTTCAACTTGTAAATGTGATTCCTATGGCCCACCTGCCTGCATGTAGGCTATATGTTCATCTTAAGAAGTGTTTGATGTCCAAAATGAACCTCATTGGATGAATGTTTCTGTATTCTCTTGCATTCTTTTGGATGCTTAGAAGAGAAGGGGACCACATTACAGGAGAAAACCAATGCTTAAAAACTTGGACTGGGGTGAACCCTATGACCAGTGACCTGGGACCCTACACGGTTTGCTATGATCCTATACCCAGATATACAGCTGTACTGTTTGAACTACAAAAGCAGCTGTTCATACTGGTTGAACCTGCTACCTTGCTGGGGAAAATGCCAGATCAGATATAAAGGTATTATTATTCTTATTTTTGATTTTTGTTTTGAAGTGTGATGACATAATTGGGTCGATCAGGTCAGCTGCTGATCTAAGTGAGTTGGACCGCTCCACACTTGATTGGTTTGATTGGTGGTTCAACCTCCAGTCTGTTTTTTCAAACGTGATAGTTACAGGTTCCAACAATCTAATTGGGTTTATTCTTTGGATAGATCTAGGTTTCATTCCCTTCCATGCATGTCCATTGTATATTCATTAAAAAAAAAAGCATGTCCATTGTGTGGCTGTCATATACGGCGTAGTAAATAGCAAAAGTGCAACCTTAAAACTTCCCATCAGAATTTTGATTGATGTCTTTATATTTTTCCAGCCCATACCAAAGAATCTGCTACAGCTTTAGTGGACACTATTCAGATGACTTATCCGGATTTGCCACTGGCCCTTGTGGTTGCAATGGCAAGTGACAAAGACCATCTAGCTTTTGCAAGAGAACTTACAGGTATGGCCATCCCTTTGCCACTTCTGTATGTTTTTTTCAGTTTCAGGATTTTAGGCATTTTCAGAGATATTGTTGTTGGGCTGCTAGGGAAATTCCTCGGAGTGTTTGAACCTCTTATTATTACTATAATTATTTTCGGGGGGGTGGGGGGGTGGGTGAGGTTTTATACTGAAAATGCTGGATGATTAAGCTCCAATGTGTAAATATTAGTTGACATGGTTCAAAGGTGTGAATATTAGGTGATATGTGCCAGGGAAGTAGGGGTTTGGGATCCCCCATTAAAACCTAAGAGACCTACAAGGCCAAAATCTATACCATGGGATGATCTCATCCTTTTGATTTTACTAAGTTTCTTCTTCAACATTCCAGAAAGAAGTATTTAAATTAGATGGTCTTAACTATTCGATTATAATGATTTTTTATCTTGGAAATCTCATAGACAGGGCCCATTCATTGGTGGGTCATGATTGGACATGTGTCTGCACTTTATGGACCGATATTTTGTCATAGTAAAGATTCTAAAAGTAGTGGAGGTGCTTCTGTGGGTAGATTTAATTCTCTATAAATGCCTTTGTTAACATATCGTTTCTATCAGATGATGAATGATCATAGAAATTGAAAGCTGTTGGATATCATCACAATATTTTATCATTGTATTTATGGAATCACATTTTCTCCTGGAACTTGTTATATCCCTGTGTGTGTGTGTGTGGCTTTGGAGAAGGTACTGAATCGACAATTTCTCCTACTTCAGCTATACAACCAGAAGTTGTCCTTATGACAGAAGTTGACATTGCTGGAGACAGGTCTCGGATGACTTCAGCTTCCTATTTAAAGGATGTTTGGATCCAAGCTGCCATGGAATTGGGTACTGGCTTTTGGGACATTGGAGTTGGAGAATGTGGAAAGTTTCTTGACGATCATTCATATGGCTCTGCTGGTGTATTGAAACATAAACCTGTACTGGCTATTGGCAGCTCAGTAGAGGATTCCATGAAGGTTGCAGGTAAGATTCTCAGAGTAAGAACAGAGGATCAACCAGGTATCATTGTAATTACTGGCTCTTTGCATATTGTATCATCGGTATTAGCTTCTCTTCACAGATAAGTTCTTTCCTACTAGTCCACTTTCAGTATTTGTTTTGTGTAACAATGTGAGGCAAATAAAATACTGGTTAATACTTGTTAGTTATCATCACTATCATGGCAGTCTGCATGTCATGCAATGTATGGCCTATGCTTCAAATTATGTTCTATAGATTTTCTAATACACTAATAGCTAGGGTGTTGTAATCATTATTTTTGGTGGGAAACAAATGTTGGAGCCAGCTTTGTCATGTTTCATCAATAATTTGAACCATTCAACTAGTAAGCCATCTCTTGGCTGGGCCACAGCCTGAAAACCATGCCAGTCAAACAAACTCCTGTGCATAGGGCTTCTTCCTGATCCTTACCTCTAGGTTTAGCTGTTGGGATTACTATAAAGGAGATTTGGACGGATTGAGACGTGCCAGAACTCCAGATTGATAAGTTAGTGGGCCACGTGTGCGATGTAGTGTGGCAAGCTGAATCTTGTAGATGCAACTGGCTCAATCATATCAATTTTGTCGCAAGTATTTTACTATGGAATCTTAGCAACACCGAGGGACTAGATTCAGGAGATGAAAGCTTTGGAATTTGGAAAGATGAACTGCCTGGGGAAGTAAATCCATTTTATAACTGAGATTGCATTCTGTAACTCATTGATACTGGGACATTATTTCCCTTCCATAGCAATTGTATGTACAATGGATCGTGCCTCTCCTTTCAATAGGTCTCAGTCTCACTCATAATTTTGAGAACTGAATTGGATCAGACTAAAACCCAGTTTAACCGGATAGTTTGGTCAGCTATAAACTGGACTGCACAAAAATTGGATTTAATTTGGTGGCTGGTTCGTGCGGTTTTTGTGATCCTGGCAAATTGGAGGATTTGTGCGAGCAGTTTCTTAAACCTTGTCTTCTAAGCCTTTTGTTTTACCCCAAAACCCTAGTCTTTAGGTTTCTGTTTTTGTTTCAACCTCTTACCCTCAGACCGTCTGCAAGTTCTCCCCCAAACCCAAACGGAAAAAAAAATGAATAATCAAGAAATTGAAATGTGGAACAGCCCTGTCCGCACAGTTTTTTTTTTCCTTCTACATTTCATTGTTTGTGCCCTCTCTGTTTGTGTGTGTTGTGCATGCTTTATGCTTTTCTTTTCTGTTTGGTATGTGAATCTCTGAATTCTCTTTTGTAAGATTCCTTGAATCCACTATGAATTGATTGACCTGATTGCCCAATTTTTTCTTTTCTCATATTTGGGATTCATATCTTCTAATCCACGTTTATGGTGTTCTACAACTACAAAAGGGTGGGGTCCATATACTTTTTGAAAAACCCTTTACAAAGTGTATGAACTTCACCATTTTGTATTTGTAGAACGCCATGGAACACCATAAGCGTAGACGATATAAATTGTGGTCATTTCCTTGCATTCATGGAATCTAGAAAAAGATACAGATCCATGATTTTTCTTGATTATTTCCATTTTTTTTAAAACTCATAATTAATTAAACTGCAGACAGACCGATCAAATCGGAATGGTTGGATGGTCAAGTCATGAGCCAGCCCCCTTGCCGGTTCAATGGCCGATGGGTCTTAAAACTTATGGTTTCACCTACATCTTTTTCTCTAATTATTGTCATGTCCTACCGTTAGTTTGGGACAGAAGATGCCCTTGTCTTGTCGAGAGGCAGTGACTCGTGGGGACATGATCTCATCTTCGTACATGCACGGCATGAGTGTGAATTTGACTTTAGTTGCTGAAACAGAATAGACTGTACTGTATACGAGTAGACATCAATGAAGTAACCCCTCTGGTCGTAGAGCCAATGGAGGTTCGGTCTCCTATATCTGTTGCTTGTGTGTATTAGCTTGTGTGTATTAGCATGGCAACTGACTCGGAAGGCAACTTGGTTACAGTGCTATCGAGCTTTGAACCATTAATCTACTATCTATGATTCCACCCCGATTCCTACGTGTCTTTGCCATAAGAAAATGTTCTTCTCCTTATTCTTCTTTTTATTTAGTACATTTTGAAAATATATCAAAAGGAGTATTGCACATTTTCAAACATACGTTTATATCCTTTTTTTAATTTTCTTTTGGATGAAAAGTATATTGTAATTTGCAAGCTATTTTACCTTCAATCTTTTTTTTTCTTCTTCAAGTCATTGAGCAGCTTATCATACAACAATAACAACAACAAACAGCTTTGTCTCGACTATTTCGGGTGGTTTACTGTGCTTATTACATGTATATAAATCAAAATAAATGTTCTGTCCACTTCACACAGAATAAAAGGAAGAAAATGTTAGTGTGTATGGTAAATGATAAACTGGCAATTTTTGGATTAAAAACGTCTCAAAAAGTGTTCACATGAAAAAAGCAGGTGTTCAAAAGGAGATGAGATTCGTGTCAATCAATGATATACTCATAGAGGTCTGTGTTAACATAGAATCATTCTCCTAAATTAAAATGAGTGACGGTCAAATGAAATTTCAAATTCCCACCCATTTTATTCCTATGACGTCCCCTGATGTCCAGAACACCATCCTGGACACCAAAGCCTGACATGATACACATACATGAAATAAATGTTCTGTAGGAGACTAAGGGACTTCAAATGGAATAAAATGGGTTGGGATTATATATATATATAATTTTCTCTATAATATTTATTATCAGGAAACATAAGTTATATGGTGGCACTCATTATTGATCTTAACTGTGCAAATAAACTCCCAACCATATCCAACCCAATTATTAATTGGGTTTAACAACTAATCCGTACAAACACTGGGACACAAGCCCAACCCGATCGACTTGATTACCTACTTTTTTACATTTGTTTTGGAAAAAGTTAAAATTGTAAGTTTCGCTTTTGTTAAGATCTGGGTCCTTGTAGTCAATATCCTGAGCTGCATTTGACATGTGTTTGGTGTGTTCTATCTGGGGTGATGCAATCTGACCTGCCTAAATCAACCCGACCCGATCCAACTTGATCATTCCACCTAATGTGACTTGACCCTCCATCCCAAACAAATCAAACATCAAAGAAACCAAAAAAAAAAAGCAGTTGGAGATTAACGGCCTCATCCATTCTTACACAAAACATCTATATTGTACAAGCTCTAGAGATTTATAAAAACATTATATAAGATTTAAATAAAAATTTAAAAAAAGCGAGATTTAAGGAGAATATAAACATCATGACACCAGCTCGGATGTGTCCAGCACAATCAAGCATCAATTTTGCATTGACATGTGGCAAAAAAAAAATGAAAAGATATGGTTTACCGGGGCTTTAAGGATACAATTCATTTTTTTTTTTTTTTGCCACAGGTCAACGTAAAATTGATATTTGATTTCTGGACACATCTGGGCTAGTCATGATCCAGGCTGTCGTAACACATAAAGAATGAAGGTTAATTTGGATCCCATGAGGCCTCGATATATGGTGCCAATTCTAAGGTAGAACCCGCAGTGAAGTATTTGCAGGCAAGGCAGGATCCTTTGATAGGCCAGGTTGCCCTAAATCCTTAAAATGGCTATCGGATTGAGAACTTATGAACGCTCAGGACCTGGCAAATTTTCGTAAATGAGGCTTTGGTGAAAATGAGTTTTTGATGGATAAGGATGGTGGTAGACAAAACTTTTTGGCCTTTATTAGGGTTTTCTAGAGATAAGAGGTAATGTTCACCCTTAGGGAACCCTAAGTTGAAGGCTGCGAACTATTCAATGGCTACAAAATTTTGGAATGAAAAATAATGAAAGCTCACATTGGGCTGTGAGAAAATTGGTATCACTCTTTGTGTGGGTTAACATGTTTAACCTCGCAATCTTTGCTCTTCTTGAGCTATCGTAGTAATCAATATTAGTCTATGCATAGATGTACCATTGTAACAATTTCACTGGGTGTTTTGTATTTGCCAATTCACTATAAAATTGAGAATGAAATCCTCAATCTCAATTGAGTGAGGGAGTTTAGAATTCGAATGTCTTGACTTTTCTATTTATCCACCAAAATTATATGCTTTTTGTGCCTTTATCTCTTCTATGATGGACCAAGGGGGTATTTATAAATTATCATAGATACTGTAAGTAAGATAAATGACAAAGGAATGAGTTCTTAAATAAAGCAATTACTTTCTCTCCTAAAACCCTACAGTGATGGGAGAGGGATGAGTTAATATACTTGTTATATTTCAACACTCCCCCTTGGGAGAGACACTCCAGGACAATTAACACGGGGGGACAAGATGCAATGCCTGAGAGAATATTTGTGTCCACAAAGATATTTGAATTCGCAACATAAAACCTACTCTAATCCAATGATCTTCTGGGTATTGTTGATGACTCAGAAGTTTATCCCCCACAATTTGTTGTTGATGCAGAGGACAAACCCACTACTTAGTGAACCCTGAATTTTTTTATTTTGTAGAAAAATGATCAATTCATTTTGGCTTGGCTAAATGACATCTACCTAAAGCAGTTTCAAACAAGAAAAAGCTATATCCAAAACTACACCAATGTCTTCCTTTACTGTTTTACTTGGAGTCACACCACCTCGTTGTGTTTGACATACTCACCTAGGCCACCCTACAGTGTCAATAATTCACCAGCTTGTTAAAGATTTGTTATTGTCAGTGTTTGGTCCAGTGAAGTCTCACAGTTTATGTGAACCATGCTAAATTGTTAAAGTAAAAAATAGTCCTTTCGTGAATCTCAGAGTATCCACATCTTCACTTGATTTAATTCATTCGGATGTGTGGACATCTTTAACCGTGTCAGTTGGTGGTTGTAAGTATTATGTCAAATTTATTGATGACTATTCCTGTTTCACTTGGTTGTTCCCTATGTAACAAAAATTTGATGTGTTCATATGTTTTCTTAAGTTCAAGGGTTTGGTTGAAAATTTATTTTCTTAAAAAATCAAACAGTTTCAAACTGACAATGGTGGAAAATACCTCTCCACTTTGTTTAATCAATTTCTTGAAACACATGGGATTTTACATCGTTTAACTTGTCCATATACATTTGAATAAAATGGAATGGCTGAAAGAAAACATCGGCATATAACTGAAATTGGATTGACTCTCTTGGCTCAATCCCATTTGTTTCCTAAATAGTGGGTATATTCCTTTTTAACCACGGTTTATTTGATCAATAGAATGCCCACTTCTGTGTTAGGTAATATGTCACCCTACCTTAAGTTGTTCAAGCATCAACCTGATTATTCATTCCTTAAAACTTTTGGTTGTGCTTGTTTTCCTTTGCTTTGATTCTACACACCTCTTAAACTTCCTTTTCGTAGCAAACTATGTGTATTCTTAGGCTAAAGTGGAAATCAAAAAGGCTATCGTTGTTTGGATTCGCAAACCAATGGGATGTATATCTCACGATATGTAGTTTTTTGTGAAGCTTGCTTTCCAGCTGAGGTTCAACCTACTTTTACTCACCAAACTAAGGATATTCCTATGAATGAAACATGTAATGTGCAAGCAGGTATACTGCCTTTCACTTATTCATCCTTCAATATTTCTTTATCCTCATCTATATAAACCCATAGAATCACATCTCAATTTGTCATCTTCAAAAACTGATCTTGTCTCACCTAGCCAAAATTCACTTATTCCCTCTTTACCCATTTTTCAACCAAACTCATCACCTATTGAACAATTGACCCACACTTGCCTTCATCTATTTCAGATTCCCACTACACGTCAACACCTCAACAATTCACACCTAATCTTTGTCACCAAATCATGCCACCCCTCTCCCTACTTCAACACAAGTGCTTTCATTCAATGACATCATTCCTACACCACACCTACCTACATCGTTGAATTCTTATTCCATTTTTCACCCTCCAAGTCATATGATCACACGCTTACAAACCAATTCCCTTAAATTGAATCAATTCTCAAACTTCCAGCTTTACTCCACTCGATATCCTCACAACATTACCTTCCACCACACAATTGGCGAAACGTAATGCAGTTCGAATTCAATGCTCTCATTTCTAATAACACATTGACTTTGTTTTCGAAACCACTACACAAAAGGGTTGTTTGCAATAAATGAGTTTTTAAACTCTAACAAAAACCAGATGGTTCTATTGACAGATATAAAGTGTGGTTGGTTGCTAATGGGTTCGATTAAGAGCATGTGATTGACTTTATAGAGACCTTTAGTCCTGTAATCAAACCAGCCATCATATGGATGGTTCTTGCATTGACAGTCTATTATGGATGGCTCATTCATTAACTAGACATCTCCAACGCTTTTTCTTCATAGCTATTTGGAGGAAGAAGTTTTCATGGAGCAGCCCAAGGGCTTTGAAGACTCTCAAAAACCTAATTTTGTGTACAAACTCCATAAATCAATTTATAGCTTTATTGGAACTTGAATTTTCAGGGTCTAATGTAGATACTTCTTTGTTCTATTTCAATCGTCCATCAATTTGTCTCTTTGTGCTAATATATGTGGATGACATCATTGTCGTTAGCAATTCTTCCATTGTCATTTACAGTCTCATTGCCAAGTTGAAATGTGAATTTGCAGTTAAAGACTTTAGGTCATTTTTATAGTTCCTCGGCATTCAAGCTTCCTGTAATAATCATGGCCTTCATCTTCATCAAGGAAAGTACATTTTTGATCTTTTACACCAGATCAAGATGGTTGGAGCTAAGCCCATCTTCACCCCATGTGTTGATGGCAAGAAGCTCTCCAAATTTTCAGGTGATCCCCTTTTTGATCCAACAGGGTATTGACATATTATTGGTGCCTTACAATATTGTATGTTGATACGCCTAGATATTACCTATAGTGTCAGCCAACTATGTTAGTTTTTGCATGCTCCCACCTCTGCTCATCTCATTACAACAAAATGTGGCTTGCGGTATCTCAAAGGTACCCTAGATTTTAGGTTATACTATACCAAAAGCTCTCTTCAATTGAATAGTTTTTGTGACTCGGATTGGGCAGGTTGCCCCGATGACAGAAAATCTATCATTGGTTACGGAGTATACTTAGGTCCATGTTCTTCTCCTAAGCTATAAAGAAACAACCCATTATTGCCCACTCAAGCGTAGAGGTTGAATATCGGTCTATGGCCATTACCGTGGCTGAATTGTATTAGATTCGCATGTTGTTTAAAGAATTGCGGATATCTCTTTTCACCACCCCATGTTTATGGGTTGATAATATTGGCGCTCTCTCTTTCTTCGAATCCAATATTTCATGCTCGCACTAAACATATTGAGGTAAATTATTACTTTAATAGAGAGAAAATTCTTAGCAAAGATTTGATGACCCGATATATCTCTACATATAATCAACCATCCAATATTTTTACTTAAGGGCTTTGCCCATTTCTTGGCTTTGTACGACATGCTGATGGTTCATCCCCTTTCCATCAGCTTGAGGGGGGATGTTAACCAATGTATTATTCCAGCTCGACATTAGTAGAGAATCATGCAGAGACAAAACAATCATACCAGTTGGAGATTGCATGAATTATACTTTCCAAACTTTGTAATTCTATTTTTAGATGGTTGTATAGCACTCAATTTTGAATAGTTGTATAGTTTCTATTTTTGGATAATTGTACAACTCTCATTTTTGTATATATATATATATATGAAATATATCATAGAACTGTCATCCCTATTTGAGCCAGCCTTGCATCAATTCAATTTCAAACTTTAAGGCCCCATGTGACTCACTTCATTGGTTCATCACGTTTAGTGTCAGCTATTGGATCCACAACCTGGATCTGCAACCTCAAGGGGGTGGGTTATTATTAGTCAGTCTAGGAAGAAAATTGTATAACCCTAATACTTGAGGGTGACTCAAGAGTCATTGAAGTCTTACTAGGGAGGATGAAAGAATAAGACATTTAGAAAGTGTGGCACATGGACTTGCACGACAAGGAAGAATCGAGTCTAAGATTGAGTAGAGGTACAATACAACTACGAGTCCAATGGAGGTGTGAAAGTACCTTATTTCTCATGTTTGGATTAAATAGAGATGGGGCAGAACCTTGAGAAATACATGTATTAAGCAAAGACACAGACGTGTGCGACTTTGATGAAGGTGCAAAACACTTGGAGAGATATTAACAATAGTGAAAGATAGTGACACAATTTTGTAGTAATTGAAAGTTTCTTTACTCCAAGGCATAAGCCGCCCATCAAGGGGTGCGACTTTCCACTTGATAGGTTAGCATGGTATACACGCTTTCTTAATGGGGTTTTGTAGGTATTTAGAGGCCCTAACGCACAAGGATGCTGAAAGGATCGCCCATAGCGATTAGATATAAGCTCATTATGTAATTAGTGATTTTTAAGCACAAGGTCCCTTTGTTGCCAATGATTGAAAGAACAATTTCGCCCTTGCGATTATCAGAGTATCGATGATTAAAAATCTAATCAAATGCATTTTACCCAAAAAAAAATCTAATCAAATGCATAGAAGGTTGGTTAAATACTCACCTTTTTGCGTATTTAAACCTGCGATTGCAATAAGGGAAAGAAACCTTAAGGATTCTTAATTGGTGACCATACTTAGCACACCACATGTCATAATAAATGGGCTCTTCTTTAAAACTCTTGCCCATTTTTTACCACGTATCGTGTGCGCTGAGTATGGACATCAATCAATTATAGAGGACTTGTATGAGAAAAGAAAAAAAACACATACATTCTATCCACTTATAAATGGGTAAGAAAATCCAGCCCAAAACCAATGGTGATACCAAACACCCGGTGTCGATTTGGTGTGCTCCCTTAACAAACGCCAAAGGTCTGGCCTCACCCAGGGGTGGACATGCAGTGTCAAAAAAGTGAATTACACTTTTTTGGGGGGTGATTTTCACTTTTTGATGCTTAATTTGTGTTTGCCCTTGGATGCGGGTAGACCTTAAGCGTTCATTAAGGGGGCACATCAAATCTTGGGGGCCAAACACCTAGGGGTGGCAATTTGTGTTGGTAGGCCGGGTTCGTGTCGTGTTGTGTTGAGGGTATACAATTATATAGCTTAATATGAACCTGATCCATTTATTAATTGTGTCTAAGCGGGTGGACCTACTTTGACCCAAAACACGTTTATAGTCAACCCTATCCTGCTTATTTTGTGTCAGGTTTGCAGGTTATATGGTAACTCGTGTTAATAGGTTGGATTTGTGCCGTGTCAAAATAAGGGTTACGACTAGAAGAGTCAACCTGAATCGACACCTATTTATTAATTATGCCAAAATGGGTCAATGTACTGTGACCTGTAACACATTTAGAGTCGATCATAACCCGCTAATTTTGTGTTGTAGGGTTTGTATCGGGTTTATAGGTCGAGCCTCACATCACCTCCAAAAAGTGAATTGATATCAGCGTGACACAAAGGGGGTGGTGGAGCCTGCAAAGAGTCTCGGCTCATGGTGGTTCACTTTTTTCTCGACGCAGAGGATATGAGCCAACTTCCATAATTGATTGGATTTCTCAAGCCCAAAAGTCAAGTACTCCACATCAGGCTGGCAACTTCCTTCAAAAAGTTAGGTTATCGACATTGCAGCGGCTACCTTGTCTCGAACTTGCGCGTATGTATTAACGTCAGTCTCTCTGAATCGACGTCAATCTCTCATCAACTCAAGTCTGAATTGGGTTCCGTCATTTCCATTTTTTTCCTTTCACGAGAAAAGATAAACATTTAATGGTGTTTCCATCCATCCATATCTCTCTCTCTCTCTCTCTCTCTCTCATGAATGCATCAGTCGACATGAACGTCTCTTTGGGGTTAGCCTCTAAGTTTCAGACCTCGCGGCTTAACGATCAGTATTTGTCATCAAAACTAACTCCAACAAATAGATTTTCTAGTCATAAATGATTTTAGAGTAGTTCACTACCGGAAATAGGGAGACCACCTTAGCCGATCACATACTCACTCACACTTTTTCATCACAAACAATTATCTTTGAAAAAAAATGAAAAGAAGAAGTTGAAATTAGTTGGAAACATGGGTAAATAGAGATGAAATCATCTACAGCTCTAAATAACCTGCTTACACTTTAAATTAACTGCCAAAGATAAATGATTAAGATGTTGAAAACAAAGGGAATGAAGTCCCTATTTTTTCATTAACCGTTTTCAAAAGTGTTTTAAAGTTTTGTTTCATTGTTTGTTTTCTTTTAGTCCCACATTGGGTGGGAGAAAATTTTCTTTAAGATATAAGTTATCCCCTTCTTCATGTATTATGAGAGAACTATCTCTCATGTAGCGGTAGCGAAATGCCCATATGCACGTGCATATGCATAAGTTCGGGTGTGGGTGCGGATGTGGGTAAAGACTTGGGTGCAAGGGTGTTTGAGGTCTACTTTACATTTTGCATGTACACATTATTGTGGAGTCGCATTAAGGGTCATAAGACTTCTTTTCGATGGTCCAGATGTGTTCTGATGGATTCTGGATTAATCATGATTGATGGGTTCCTATTTGAGTTTATTTGTAATTGACTTGGTTTCATAACTGAACTTGGGAATAGTGGTCTGTGAATGAACAATGTGGGGTTAAGCCAGTTTGCGATTGAACGGAATGGAACTCCTTGAGACGAGATTTGCAACTAAAATCTGGTCTGCAAGTAAGGCCCGTGGGTTGTGACTGAGATGGATCTGTGAATGAGTGAGTCATGGATGGGCTACGCTTAGTCACAGATAGCCCAAAATATTCGGAACAGAGTTTAGAAAGTAAGTTATCTCGTACAAGCCAATCAATTCACCTTTGTTGAGGATGAGAGACTTGATTGATGTCCAACAAAATGTAGACAAATAGATGGATAAATGAAGCCCATTATATAAGGCTCAAAATGGATTGAAACCCATAAGATTGGAAGGTAGAGAAGGGTGAATGCTTTCGGGAGCTAATAAAGAAGAAAGAAAGAGGAGGATAAGAAGAAGAAGTCCATGGAGGCCTTGGGAGTCCGTTAGACCGACAATCAAATCACTTTCTCTCTCTCTCTCTCTCTCTTTATTTTCCTTCCATTTTTGAACCTAAGGTCCTAAGCATTTAGATTCGTTGCCCTCGTAGGAGGAAACAACTTGAATCTCTAGGCTCAAATCTTCTATGGGATCAGTGGTTCCTTAGAGAATAAACATTAAGTTGAAGGTGTTAACCTTGTTTTCATGATTCGGTTTTGACATATGATGTTCACATTCCTAAGGGATAACTCTGTCGAAATTTTCATAAAATTTGGACAAGTTTTGTTACTTGTTTTGGACACCCAATCATAAAAGGCAATAATTTTGTATGTGAGATATCATAGTCTCTCTAAGAAGTGCACCTTATTGAGAGACATGATAGAGTTTGAGCTTGGTTGTAAGTTGGGGTTAGCTTGGCTTATGGTACCTTGCACATAAAAGTGGGAGGCCTCGACTATCCTCAAGAAACACAATAACAACACCTCATTGTCTCAAATCAGTTTAGTAGAACTACATTTGGATTGATTCCCTTTTAAAGGGATATATAGGTAGCTTGAGGATGTGAGGCCCGATGGCTCAACACTAACCTAAAGACCCCACCCCTATTATATGAATGAATTTAATGAACTCGACAACTCTTGCAAGTGATTTGTTAAAATGCATCGAAGATCTTCAATCCGACATCATTTTCAAGCCACACAACATCGAAGATCTTGGCAAGGATAGAGATGGATTAGGGAAGACCGCATTGGCAACGACATATATGGAATTGCCTATTTTTTCGGATATCTGAAATGTGGATTACTTAAGCAGATATGATACATATATAATTTTTAGTATCTTTTAGATATTGGATATGATATGGATATGGTCATATTTGCTACGAATACAGTCCATTTGCAACCCTATCACGAATGAGTCAAGTCATAAATGGGTTGGGCTCAGCCGCAGATGACCCAAAATATCCGGAATAAAGCTTGCAAAGTAAGCTAGTCCATACAGGTTCATTAATTTACCTTGGTCAAGGCCCAATCAAGGATGAGAGGCCTAATTGATGCCCAGTAAAATGTGGGTTCGTGGATGGGTGGGTAAACCCTTTAAATAAGGTCCAAAGTGGGTTGAAACCCATAAGATTGAAGGTAAAGAAGGGTGAATGAGTTTGAAAGCTAGAGAGGAAGAAGTTGAAAAGAAAAAGAAGGCCATGGGGGCATGAGAATTCAACACACTAGCAACCAAATATATATATATATATATCATCTCTTTATAATTTTGGACCTAAGGTTCTAAGCACTTGGAACACTTGGATTCGATGCCCTCATAAAAGGGAACAACTTGAATATAGGGTTCAAATATTCTATGGGATCAGTGGTTCCTTAGAAAATGAACATTGAGTTGGAGTGTTAACCTTGTTTTCATGAGTCGATTTTAATGTATAATGTTCAACTCTACCAAAATTTTCATAAAATTTGGATAAATTTTTTACTTTTTTTGGTCACTTGACTATAAAAAGTAATAAATTTGTATAAAAGGTATCATGGGCTCTCTGAGGAGTTTACCTCATTAAGAGACAAGATTGAGTCCATGTTTGGTAATATCTTAGGGTTAGCTTGGCCTACAGCCCCCTGCACATAAAAGTGCGAGGTCTTGGCTATTCGCAAGAAATGCATGTGATAATGATACCTTCTTGTTTCAAAATAGTTTGATAAAATTACATTTGGCTTTAATTTCCTTTTAAAGAGATATGTAAACAGCTTGAAGACATGACTCAACTCTAACCTGAAGACTTTAAAATCCACATATATTATGTGAATGAGTTTAATGAACTTGACAACTCTTATAGGTGATTTGTAACATCTAAGATTCTCACTAGAATTCAAATTAAGATAATGCTACATGAGGATATCATACAAAGGTTTGAATAAAACTATAAAACAATTCGTCTTGAAATATGATTGGTGGAAGTTAAAGTTGGTTACGAAGACATATGACATATTGGTATTGATGGAAATTCAAAATTCAAAGAAGGCACCAGTTACAAAAGGGGACAATCTCATTGAAGAAATTTACCACAACAATTACTCGAACATATGAGAAAAGTGCATTGGAAGAAATCATTGGGAAGTTAATCTTAGTTACAAGGGCTGGTGATACAAAATGACAATGACACCCGGAGGAAAGCACAAAACTATCTCAAAGGTCTATAAATAAAAGTGTTATGGCAACAAAAGAGGATCCCTCAATCAATCAAACTACTTGACAGAATTCAATATTCGATACTTTAACAAATTTTTATACAACAGTTCTCACTGTTAACATTCTATAAACCCTTTGTCAATCTACTTGTTCATTTCGTAAATCATTCTTCTCAAAGAATGTTATATCAGTTATTGATATCATTTACTCTTTTAGTGACTATGACGGTCTTTGTTCAATTCAGATCCTTTGTCCTTTCGATGTTAAGTTTGCTATTAACACCATGTATTGTATGATGGGAATCACTCCCGTCAAAGTAAGTGGCATTTCCTTCTAGACATATTAGATTTAACTTAAATCATTCAAATATTTTCATTTTTGCTCCATTTGGTTAGTTAAGTCCTTGATTTATAAGGTGATAAGATTAGACTTTGTACGGACTCAGCATGGGCGGGACCCATAGACTGATTTTTTGGTTAGTAAGTAGCTGTAATTTGACACTTTTTAAGATTTGAATATTGAATTTCAGTCTAATCACAACTACTTTTGTGAACGATTTCCTTTGGGGTTAAAGAGGTTGATTTTTTTAAGAACCACTCAGGTCCCCTTGATGTGGGACACATACTGCGACGGGAGAAGATAACTGATACCATACACTATGGAATTGCTACGAAGGTTTGACCCCTAGCCTAATTCCTAGGACCATGCCGCAGCCATCCTGTCCAACCACAGGTGCAAAACAAATTCTCACCTTATCGCCCATGTGCATCTCTTCTTTATTACATGACTAATGGAAAAGGTCATCTAGACGCCTCATCCAGAGATTCAGAATCATCTCCAGTCTGAATGGACAAGTATCACACCATTACCAATAAGTGTATGACATGTGGTCTGACAAAGGGTGATTAAGTTAATAAACATTGTCAAAGGAGGGCATTATTGTAAGTACACAATAAATAAGTACCTGTGTATTTATTAATACATCTTTTGTCAGACATTGTGTCACATTGTGAGAAGAGACTGGAGTGGTACATGTCCATTAAGACTGGAAATGATTTGAACTCTCATCCAGACCTCTACATTATATATCATGTGGAAATTAATTCCTCTAGTAATGCTGGCTAAATTTTCTCTTAAAAATGTTGGAAGAAAATAAGGGTCATCTTTTGGAGTTGACATCCTCTGAGACGACGCCCCATAAGGCAAGACACAAGGAGGCGGAACCTATTCACTTTTGGAGGTGATGGGACATCCCAAAGGTGAATGGGCCGCACCGCCTTGTGTCTTGTCTCATGGGGTGGGGCATTACAGAGGATATGATGCCCATCTTTTGCCCCGTGATCAAGAATGTTATTGGACTGAAACTTGCCACATAAGGAGAGGGTGACGTTTTTACCCAAAAGAAAAAAAAGGAGAGGGTGATGTATTTGGTACATGTATTCCAGCCACCTATGTTACATATAATTTTTCCTGATAAGTTAGTTTTAGCATTTTACACAAATATTTGTTTTAAGTATTTTTGGCTTGTTGGAAAGGGCTAAGAAGGATCCATAATTGTTTCTTTCAATTCTTTGCTTACAGTTCTTTTGTTTTGGGTCTAAAATGTAGCTCATATCTTATTGGGGGATTAATGAAGAAATGGGGTTAACTTGGCCATTGTAATGGTTAAGTGAAATTATTTATGATGAATGTGATTATTTATTTCTCAAAACTCGAGTTGGCTTTAGGGGAACGTTGTAAAGTGGCTTGTTATTTTGATTAGTGATTGTTATTTGAAAAGACCTCACCTTTACCTTGATCTCCTTATTCATTGATCTATAATGGAATGTTTGGAAGAACCAACCTTTTTCTAAAGGTATCATCTCTATATTCCCCCTCCTCCCCTTTTTTGGTTTCTCCTCTCTTGAATCTAATATTCTTCCCTCTAGTTTTCTTGAAAAATTATTTTCTTCATGCAAGAAAATTCTCTACACCGGAAACAAGGTGGGGTTTTTTTTTTTTTTTTTTTTT
>JAOXJP010285446.1:0-19188 GCA_025762735.1 Platanus orientalis | reverse complement strand
ACATGTGATGATGAACTAAAATATTTTATTATAAATGTCAAACAAATAAAATAACATAAATAGTATCTATGATGGCTGACCAGGATTCATGTAGCCAACCCCAAATAGTTGGGATAAAGGCTGTTTTTTTGTTGTTGTTGTTGTAGTAGTATATATGATGGCTGACCAGGATTCATGTAGCCGACCCCAAATAGTTGGGATAAAGGCTGTTTTGTTGTTGTTGTTGTTGTTGTAGTATCTATGATGGCTTTGTCAGGACACCTATTCTAACAGTTACACCTAGGGCTGTCATTGGCTTTTGAAGAGCAAGCATGTCTATAAAGGCAAAATGGATTGATGTACACAATTCAAAATATTTAGAGAAGACTCTTAGAGTGTCTCGATAGTAATATCCATAATATTGGCAAAAACTAATATTAAATTAGCAAATTGATGATGGAGATCTCGGTATTTGGATAGTCCATTACAAAGGCCATTAGTGACCCATGGATCATGTGAGTTAGAAAATACATTGAAAATGGTTATGGAGTAAATACACGAGATTAACAGGTGGAAGACATTAAATTGTCAAAGGTTTAGTCCATATGTATCTAGGATATGAGGAGCCATGAAGTGCATCTAGTATTTGTGAACACATCAAAATTGTCTATTGTGGGGGTTTGTTAAATCTAAATCCTTGAGTATTAGGATAGGAGGAAAACTCTATGAAATCCAGAAGTAGTAGAATGGCTTTTTCCTAGGGAATTGGAGCCAAAAATCCTGTTAAGTGATGGATAGTAAGGAATGGTGATATCGGTGGATGCACTAATAGACATGCTAGTGAGCATTGACCATTCAATATGTTCAGACTATGATTTGATGTATAGTAGTGTCAAGTTTGTGTCCATAATCACATTGAGAACTTAGTTGGTATCTGAGAGACGACTTAATGTTTAGTAACCTAGACCAGTGTGCCTGAAGCACATAATGTACATTTTGTACTTTGTTCTAGTTAGAATACTTGTAGGACATTTACAATGGTAATCTAGATGGAGATACCTAAAGGACACTTCCTTTGGAAATTCAAGTGGTGGAACTTGATGGATAAAAATGTCAAAATATCACATGATAGATAAATCAGGCTAAGCCTAAATACATGCATGTTAGACGGGTAGATGCATGATAAGCCAATGGCTATCTAAACTGTAGTACCATTTAAGATGGTTAACCCACTTTATGAAAGTCCTTGGGGATTTTAATCTCCGAATGTCAAAAGGATCGGATAAACCTAAAAGGTGTTGCTAATGGTGCTATCTTAAATTCAATGGAAACCAAGTTAAGCTACCCAAAGGTTTAATGGGTAAATGAGTCAATAGTACTAGGAAGCACATCTGTCACTTTTGTAACTCTAGTCCATTCATATGGCATTGCCATAGATGGAATCCTATGGAGTAGTTCTTCAAACCTACAGTCTGGGACTATGGATGATAGGTTAAAAACTAAGTTAGATGGCGAGTCTAGGACTGCAATCAGTTTCTCTTAATGAGTTCTTTGGAAACTTGGGTTGTGTTGAAATAACACTCAGGTTGATCTGAAACATGTACTAGATGAGTTGAAACATACTCTAGTTAGGTTGAAACATACCCTGGTTGGGTTGAAACAAACCTTAGTGGAGCTTAAACATGATCTTAATATTTCTCGAAAGAGGACTTCATTATCCTAGTCTGGTACTTGATACCAAATATGATAGTCAACTTTCTAAGGGTGAAAGGTAGTCACTTCTTATGAGAATCAAGTCGTCTCTAAAGCCCTTCAATAAATCCAGGATAAGCATAGACTTTAAAGTGTCAACCTTAGATAAGTAAACCCTCTCTAAAGGCCGATTGAGCATGTAATGAATTGTGTTTATCAAAAGAGATACTAGTTCTAGGGTATTCCACTATATTCTTAGATAGATAACCGTTTGTTACATAAGGTGTTGGTTCCCTTGAGATCCACCATGCACTAATGCTCAACAACCTTGTTTATTTCCTATATTACCTATTTTTGAATATTATAAAAACAAGTGAGGGATTGTTGAAAATAGAAGCCTGAAATGACTCCTTATTTACCATTTTCATTTGGGTTTTTTCAAAATATTTCAAAAACAAATTGTGTTTTGGGTTTACTCCCACATGGGAAAGATATAAAAAGAAAAAATAGTATATAATAAATGACCTTACCTTACCTTGTGTATTTTGAGAGCGCTCTCTCTCTCTTGTTGGCTACAATGGTGTAGCAAGGTGCATAACACCTTATCCACACATGCACGAGCACGGTTTCAGGCTTGGGCTCGGGCATGGGTATGGGTGCGAGTAAAGGCTTGGGTGCAAGGGTGTTTAAGGAACACTTTGCACTTTGCATGTGCACATTGCCATGAAGTTTTATTGGGATCACAATATTCTTTTTCGAAGGTTAAGATTAGATCTTGGGTTGATAGTAATAGAGACTGGATCATGAGTGAACCAAGATCGAGATTGGACCACACCACAATGGATGTTCTTTGCGATGATGGTGTACCACAAGTAAGGAATATCACGATTAAGTGTGTACCATGATGAAGGTGCATCATGATGATGGCATACCACGATGAGGTGAACTAAGAGCAAACCAAGGAGTATTGGGAGCATAGTGTACCATAAAGAAGGTGCACCGTGATGAAAGTGGCATCACGATGAAGGCACGTCAAGGTCCAACATCACGATGGAACTTGCATCATGATGGAAGCCCGAAACGGCCGAGCATCGTGACCTAACTTAGACTACAATGAAGCTGGCGTGCGATAGGATTAGGCTTACACATGATAGGCATAGAAGACCCAAGACGAAGCTTGTAGCACAAGCTAGTCCATATAAGCCTGTTAAATCACCTAGAGAAGCCCCAATCATGATAGAAATGGGCTATTTGATGTCCACCAAATTGTGGACACGTGGAAGGGTGGTTGAGAGCCATTATAAAAGGCCCATTAGATGGGTTGAAACCCATTTGTGAGAGTAAAGAAAGGGAAGGAGAAAAATGAGCTAGAGAAGGAAGAAAGGAAGAGAAAGAAGAGAAGGAAGAAGAAGGCCATGGGCCATGGGTCTACCTAGACGGTGACCATCTCTCTCTCTCTCTCTCTCTCTCTCTCTTTTGATTGCCCTTGGACCTTGAATCCATTATGCACATGGATTCGCTGCCCTCTTAGTTCAAATCCTCCATGGAATTAGTGGTTCTTTTGAGAATAAACATTGTGATGGAGATGCTAACCTTGTCTTTGTGACTCAGTTTTGATATATGATATTCATCTTTTTAAGGGAAAACTTTGCCGAAATTTTCTTAAAATTTGGACAAGTTTTGTCACTTGTTTTTTGATGTACCCAACCACTAAGGGCAATAAGTTGTATGGGAGATATCGTGGTCTCTCTGGGGAGTGCACCTCATTGAGAGACCAAACACGGTTCAAGCTTAGTTGTATTTTGGGGTTAGCTTGGCTCACGGTCCCTTCCACATTAAGTGGGAGGCCTCAACTATCTTCAATAAATGTGATAACAATACCTCCATGCCTCAGATCAATTTGGTAGAAATACATATAACTTGATTACCCTAAGAAAGGGGTATATAGGCAGCCTGAGAATGTGATGCCCAATGGCACAGTCCCAACCTAAAGACCTAAAAATCCATCCTATTATGTGATTGAGTTTACCAAATTTGGCAGCTTTTGTAGATGATGTGATATCCAAGATCAAGATAGGATCCAACAACCCTTGTCAAACTAAGCTTCACCTATCTACTTATTCTAATATGAAGGAGCCATCTCTATCAAAGCTGTGAAATGTGTGATATATACCTCTTACTAAGTCCTGATTCATTAAGATGCACGGTTGGCTATATGCTTATCCAAAACAAGGTTTATCCCATATTCCTTATTACACTATATATCATGCCTTTTGTCATACTTTAATTCATTGCAAAAGAAGTGTGGTTAAATTTCTTGGAGAGGGCCCAAGGATCTTCCTCTCAACAGTGCTTCTTGAGGCTCTAATCTCTCCATGATTAAGGACCTGTTAGCCGCCGCTGAGAAGAAAGATAAGGAATACATATATAATTACCCCTTGGCTTTGCGGGACATTAGACAGGGGTTAGCTCTATACATAGATGTATAGAGCTATGTGTGGTTTTAGACATGCCACACCTAGATGCTATGCTATCTACATTACTATGTAAGAGACATAGGGATTAGACCACAATGCTTGATGATGGGGCAGGAAACAACTTCTTTCACCCTAATAATCACAAAGCTTTTGAGACAAGCAAAGAGCACTTTACCCCTTAATATCACAATCTGTCAAGGATTATGACGGGTCAACCCAAGAATCACTAGGAAAACTCCTTTTGGAGTCTAAAATGCCAGGGCGCCGAAAGTCTTATTAAGTATAAAGCTAGAGCCGGGTGACCTTTTACTTAGGTTTTGGACTTTTCCACAAGGGACATAGAAAGTTATTCTTTCTTTTTCAGTATCTCACTCTGCAAGCAACAAGTGTCACGCACGAGGAAAGCAAAAACAAATTAGGATTATACCATTGCGTATAGAATATACATCCATGTCTTTTCTTGTTCATAAGCTACAAGTGACCCTAATCGAACATGCCTCCATGTTTAGCCACCTTCTCGACAGGTCACAAACATACTTCATATCCTTCATATTGTCTTTACCCTCAAATGTAAAAATCTTCACTGTAATTAATCATAACAAACCATCTCAATGGTTATAATAACTAGGCTTATAGACTTGGAGGCCTTCAAGAATAAGGAGAAGACGACAACGATTAGTTGATAATATGAAGAACATGATAGTGATGAAGTATTTGGACCACCACTATGGTTGGTATACCCCACAGCCAAGTAACCGTCAAAATGTGACTGCGATTTGGCCTTGAAAAGCTAGAACGCCGACAAGGTCAAAAGAGACGGTGCGAAGCTCAAATGGTCCCAAATACAACCAACCATTTACGTTTAGAAGACAGGAGAGACACGACAATAAACGACTCAAAAAGTGAGATTCCTACCTCATTTTTTCCACAAAGTAATCACGTCAACTAGTTACTTTTAAAGGCAAATTAAAACCAATTATTAAACGTCTCTCTCTCTCTTTTCTCTCTCATTTGGTTGGATAAACATGGATGCGAAAATGACCTTTCAAACTCTGATAATCAGAGATTGATAATTCAAATTTATAGATTGCTTATCAAACCCGATTATCATTAGTACCATCATCATCATTTAGGTCATCACAGCATTTCCATTCCTATGCCCCCAAGGTGGGTGGCTACGGCATAACCTTCTCAGGTCAAAGGATGGTTCATCTAATCCATGATAATCAAACCCCTCTTTTCTCCTCTTTAAAAATTATTTTTTAACTAACACTAGTGCTCTTAATTAAGCATTAATAATACATAAGATATGGGTTGTATACATAATTTTATTGTCAAAGAGATTTTTTAATTTTTGCTAAGCAAATGGTAGTTAGTACATGACCTCGTTAAGTACTGATTTTTAAGTATCTGAACAATCATCCACCTGCCTCCCCCTAATAAATAAATAAATAACATAGAAGAAATTATTAATGTTGGAACTCAAGCTTTGTAGATTTTGCCATGTAATTTCATCCTATTCATTAATGTGCAACTCATGTATCTCACATGAAGTAGTTCCACCCTTGTATCTCGCAAATAGTTCCCACATTGGCGATATCGCTAGCAACCCAATCATCTCACATGAAGTAGTTCCACCCTTGTACCTCGCAAATAGTTCCCACAGTGGCGATATAGCTAGCAACCCTTGCATCTCACATGAAGTAGTTGAACCCTTGCATCTCACATGAAGTTCCCACATAGGCGATATCTTTGGCAACCCATGCATCTCACATGAAGTAGTTCCGACATTATCGATATTTCTATCCCCAAGTAACGCAATTTCTCCCTTAAATTGACGGAAAGTTTGGCAAAAACGTAAACTGCATGGTAGGTAACTATGCCTCTAGCCATTAGGTATGATAGATTCATCTTGGAAATAATGTTACTTTTTTCACATTTTTCCTTTTACCCCTCTTAAAACAACCAATAGGTGGGCCATGGGGTGACAGGTTAGTAGGATCAATGATTTGATGAGTCATGTGTACTTCTCCAAATACCAGACGTTGCCAACCTCACCATGTATTATCCCTTTGTCAGAAACATTGAAGCTATGCGAGGCCTTAATACATGGGTCACCTTAAAGTGATTCACATCATGTAATAAGGGAAAAAAATGACTAAAGTACTTGCTCTCTGTTCAAAGTTTTGATACCTCAGTCTCCACTTTTATATTAGTGTTCCTGGACTTGGGGCAACGCCTACCTTCTAATTCAACCTGCATTTATCCATTCATGCCTTTCGCAGATTCTCACAGATACTTGTTTCAATATTCTCTTTCTTTATCCATGACATTCAATTTCCCTCCCTTGTTAAACCACTAGCACTAATTTTTAAACCCTCTCACTCACTAAATGGACATGGATGTCGACACCAATTTTGTACATAAACTCAAAGATACGAAAAAGTAAAGTAAATTCAGTAAAAATATTTTATTTATTTATTAATAGGTGAGACACAAACTTTTTAACTTTTATATGCTTGTATAAATGAGAAACAAAATATCTGACTAAGTGACTTTTGTCGAAAAAAGAATGAGGGCCAAGTGGCATATATCTTGAACTTACGTTTTTGACATGGTTGATTGTAGATGAGTTGCTTTCTTTCAAAGACATTGTACTTTATATGGAGTGGAGAAAACATCACGATCATACTCTAAGAGCTGAATGGACATGTTTTTTTTAGATTACAGAGGTATTCTTCTCTCTAAAAGCAAACCGTGATTGATAGAAAGAACCTAAAAACGAAAATGCCATGATGCTTTCAACCCATGGAGAGCCCTCTAGACGTTCTAGATTAACTTTGAACTTGGTCTTATTTCTGACTCACTCTTTGCTGAAGTGTTTAGAATCCCACTTGTCATGGAGGGGTAATTATATATTTTGAGATGTCATTTCATTCCCTATATTGGGCATTGATTTAAAATCCTTCTTCTTTTTTTTTTTTTAGTCTCATTGATTGGTTACAGTTTCTTTATTTGAGGAGAATCAAAATTATGAGATTTGTTGAACCCTAATTGGAAAATCTTTTCTTATTTGCTGAATCTGATTTTAATTAATTGAAATCTCACTATATGATTCCCGTGTAGGAACTCCTTTTTTTAGTGGTTTTCAGAACTGTTGCGTGCTTTGCCTTGTTTGTTTTGGACACAACTAGGGCCGATGCCTTTTCTAGCACAGAATACTTTAAGTTGGGCCTCCACCCATGAATTTGGGCCAAGGTACAGGTCTTAGCTTCATTGTAGTTAAGGCCCATATATGGTCTCAATTTTTTTTTTTCGTTAATCCTTTCTCTTTCTTTGTTTTCTACTTACCCCTCTTTCCATTTTTTTTTTTAAGTTCAAGATCCTTACTAAAGAAAGTTCCCAATGTGCTTGCGTTAAAATGCTGGTTGAGTCCATTGTTTCATTAATTATGCCTTTGAGTATTTTGCCAACGCCCCAGTGCACTTGGGGATGCAGCAATGCCTCTCTAGAAAAGAGGTCTGGGGTTTGAACCCGGTCAGCAGCACTTGTCCACAGTCATGTGTTGATGCTGCCCTCCTGCTGTCTTGCTGTTCCTGTATTAGGTGAGGCAGTCAGTAGACCCATGGGGCTACAATATATATATATATATAATTCCACCAAGTGGTACACTAGGTTGTGCTTCTTACAGTTAATACATTCAATAGAGGAACCCTCTTAACTATATTATGAGGCTACGTAATTTGCCTTGTTTCAATATATACAACTTACCAATATATATATATATATATATATATATATATATATAAGAAAGAAAATAATACAGACGGTTATGCTTATAGCTTAATTCTTTAAAATAAGATTGACACTGCAAATATATATTTAGATTTCCAGACAAAAGAATCTGAATGACTTCCTTCGGATCCATGTCCAACAAAATCTGTTGGGGACCCATGGATTTTTCTAAGCACAGTCCATACAATACATCTGACCTCCAGTTCTCGATTTGGAACCTGCACAAGTACGGTATCCTTCAATCATCAGAACTCATAGCAACCCCATACGCTGAAGGACAATTGGGGATATAAGCTGCATTGACGTTGATCTTTATTTTTGACCTTACTAGGTTTAATCCAAGTAGCAGAAGAAGGGACACTATTCACTTGCTTGCTTGGTCTGCATTTCAGATTTGAATGACTCCTAAGAGTACACTTAGCCAATGTTGATTCCGGCAAAATGCTTCTATTTTTAAACACTACCGGTGATTGCCGACTTTTCCATCACATGCTTTTCTTTCCATCTTTAAGTGAGCATTTGAGATGATCTAGTTATAAATCTACTTACTGAAATATTAGCTGATTGCTCAAGGCATACAACAGGATGACTCTAGCTCTAGCGAAAGCGAAGGAACTGATAATATACTCTAAGGTTTCTTGATCATCATTGCATGTAGCACACAGTACTATTGTTGGGGAGAAAGCAATGAAGATTCATACGTGTTGGAATCTAATTCTAATACATTTCAGAGGGAAAGTTGATATTGAAAGGGTAACCAATGTTAGTTTTGAGATGGGATTAAAACAACAATTAAGTTTAATTAGTTCTCAATTATCACTAAAACAACAATGACTTCTCATTGAGTCATTTGCGAGACCAGTCATTCCCGAACTTGGTTCAGTCGTGAGAAGCTCATTCGCGAGCAGCTCATTCGCAAGAATCAAACTTGGTTCATTTGCAGACTTCAAAGTTGTTCACTCACGAACTACAAAGTTTGTTCATTCACGAGTTGTAAAGTTTGTTCATTCACAAGCTATTTGTTCAATTACAAATTACAAGTTGTTTTCAACCTTAGTGTGTGAGTCAGTTCATCCAAAACTACAAGGTGTCATTATCATGTTTTTTGAAGATAGTCGAGGTCTCCCAATATGTGCAAGGGATTTTAGCCAAGCTAACTCCGGGATAAAATCTAGCATGAGTAGAACCCTTGTCTCTCTACAAACTTGCACGGTCCGATAGAGACGAACAAACCTCACAGGTTATTCAAACCCTTATTTAAAGTTGGGTTTTTCAAAACTCATTTGGTTAATACTTAAATCTGTTTTCCTAAAAATCTGATAGCATAACGCTATTACAACTTCACGTAAATGAATAAGTAATCATCTCAAGGAGATCAAGGTAACCTCTCATAAACGAGAGCACCGATCTTCAAGAAGAAGTTTATCCACGATCACAAGTGAGAGTGTCAACCGTAGAGAGTGTCACTCAAGAACCAGATATTAGTCTCTTAAAGAGATTAATAGCCGGTTTGAGCATGCCGAGATTTGGTCCCTCTGTTCCTCATAGGAGAGGAAGGAAGATGGAGAGAATGGAGCTCGAGAGAGATTCCATCATACCGGGATCGCATCCCTTTCCTCAGAGTTCTGTAACTCTGATAAACACATAAAGGTTTCAACTTCTTTTTGTTCCTCCTTTCTTCCCTGGTTTTTGCCATGATTTTTCCCTCCCTTTTATGCCTCATTCACACACCTAATAAAGAGGGAGAGAATGGCTTGTGAATGAGTTCATTTGTCAGCCCTTGAGAGCTTTAGCTCTCTCTCCAAAATGATGGGGACATCACTCATCTCTCTTATCACATCGGCCCATGTGAACATTTTGACCAACCAAAGGAGAAAGAGACACTCATCAGCCCTTATGCGAATGGCCCTCCAAGCCCCATTCACACAAGGCATCTTGCCTTCTTTAATTTTAAAATATATCTTAACAATCCTCCACTTATTTTAAATTTTCAAAAACAGGCATTTAATGGACATTAAGGTAGTTTGTTGCACATAGATGTAAGTGGCATAAGCCTTGAATCCACACTTTAGTGTAGATAGATTGTAATCCATTTGAGACTCAGTGGATTAACCTTGAACCATTCTCATTAACAAACCAACTTGTCACACGCATAGTCCTCCATTAGTGAGGTTTTGCTCATTTACATATTAGATACATGCTTTAAGGTTTGTGCATTATCCTAGTTTACTGAAGTGCTCTAGAGATAACCTTAATCTCATAGGAAATGACCAGTTTTCACACTCAAATAGGTGAGTTTTTATTAAGGACGTATATAAGCCCTATCCCAATTTGGGACTATAGATCTCATTAAGAGAACCACCGTGTTCTCATCCTTCATCATCTATAGGTAAACATCCTCAAATAATCAAGCACATGTTCTATAGTTACAACCTTCTATATGAACATCTTATTTGTCATTTATAGGAAAAACCCTCTGTAGGCTCACCATAGGAAGTGACACATTTCATTAATTGAAATTATGTTTACAAGTGGGTTATATCTAGTTGTTTTCCCATTGAACCATGATGACCATGTTGGTTTTCAGTTGAACCTTGGATGGCTAGTTTGGTTTCCCATTGAACCTTGGACAACTCGGTTGGATATCTACTAGATACACGTTAAAAGGCTTAACAGTCTCATTCCCCTCGATATGCTGGAGGTTGTAACTTCAGTTGGGCCCTTTGATTCTCGAGTTAACCATCTCATTGGCCTTATATGTTAAGATTGACTCACTTATCCATCCGTGTACAAACCCTTTCTATCATGCATGCATTCCCCGTATTGTACTTGGGGTTAATTTATTTGTGTCATGCTTCAGGTATATCACCTAGAAATTCTTGACATTTAAGTCCTTCAAGTACAAAACCTGAATTTTGTTGCTAGGGTCCTTCAAGCTCATGGACCTAGAATCCTACAATTTAGTGTCTATGAAGTACATTAACCTAGAATACTTGTCATGTGCATCGGATAGAAATGTCTGCAATTCTCACAGAGTTAGTCATCAGACATTTGACCCAGGAGGCTCATCATGTGTTTCAAGTATGACACTTATCATGTTTGACACTTCCCTTTATCAGGCATCACAAGCCTGGATCATCTCAAGTGGTTATAGCCTATTAAGGACTTTATCTAATTCAGTGCATCCATTGGTTATTTTTACAACTACTATTATAGATGTCACATCCATGAGAAAATCTTATAATCTAATTCTATTGACTTGGTTACAAATTTTTCTCTTTTGGATTGCATGGAGCTTCACCTCCTATCCTAGCAGACATGAATTCAGGTGTTGAATTCATAGAACATGTAGCTTTCCTTGGTATCGGATCCTAGCATATCCATTGTAGATGGATTTCACAGTTTATAGCACTTTGTGCATATTGAATAGACATAGATTTGGAAATCTAGTTCTTTCTACTTGTTTCCCTGGTATATCAACTCAATAGAATAATAGTCATAAATTTGACGTGGTCATGTTATGCCTCAAGCATGTTGTGTTATTTAAGTATTATGATACACTTTATCCATTGGTCATTAGACGCGATCAGAGATTTGTGTCATCAACTCACAACTAGCATTTTCATATCAGTCGTTTATAACTTATTCAGGATTATCTTTATCTTAGAGCTGGTAAACACAATGTCATCAGCTTATAGCCAGTATACATTGGAATAGTTACCAATATATGTAGTGTACATTAAACCTTCTAAGGGTTTTCACTCAGTACCTACTTGAACTAGTAAAGAAGTTCCTCTTGTCTTCATAGATAGGTAAATTCGCAGAATTATTTCAGTAATTCCTAGTGCCATTCATGTCACTTCATTGACGAAGGATACTCAATTAGGGAGTTATGTCACATGCATTTCATTGTTGGACTTAGAGTGAACACACATGTGTAATCAATGGTTTTGAGTCCATTGTCAGTGTGAGACTTCCACACAGTTCATAAAGCTAGGTGGGGAGCCACATTGATCCCTATAAGGATCTTAGTAGTTTTATGCTTATTAAGGTACGATTTACATTCAGTCAATTGCATGTGGATCTTCTCATTATACTTCTCATGATAGAATTTCTCATTTACATGATTTTTGGTGTCAAGAGATTTCTTGTCTATAAACCATCACCATTCAATGCTGGTTGACCCCAAGGGCATAGGTTACTTAGCTAATCTCTTAGTCTTTAGTAAAACTGATGATGACCAATTGTGCAATCTTGAGAACACAATTCTCAATTGTTTCACCAGGAGTGAATACACATGTTCATCCAAATTAGCTTACCCTTTAGGAGGATCCTTAGCTCTTGTCCTATCAAGAGCATTATGTCATCCATTGTATTCATCCAAAGGATTATATCATACCACTAAATGGTTGCATGGTGGGTGTCAAGATCTACCTTTGCCAAACAATCTGAATTGTTAGTATCAATTTCAGTTAATTAAATGTTTTAGACTTCTTTCGAGGTAGACATCAGCAAAACCTTAGGCATTCTTAAGTTTTTGGATATATGCACAATTACCCCTACTATTTCTAAGCTCTTGATGAATAAAATTCTTTCTATATGGTCTTAGGTCTAAACGAATGGTAATGTTGCACAAAATTTGATTTGTACATTTAAGTCTTATTATATCTATATCTCACAATCAGTTCTTTTTATATTATGGAGAAATGCACTTCTAGTATTTAATTCATATTTGAATTTTCTCTATTTCCATGTAAAAAAGCTCACATGGAGCTATACACATAAAGTAGGAACTTTATTTGGCATAATGCAGAAAGTAAGATTACACATCTGCAATTAGTTCTGAACTCTTATTATCGCATTTACCATTTTGTCAAAATGCGGTATATCTTCCCTATAGTTCCATCCAGTGTGGAGTATAAGAGGTAGCATACAATTCTGAGTATATCTAGAATTTATAGGGTTTAGAAAACATAATCTTAAATAGATTCAACAATCTTGAAATTAAGTCATGAAAACTATGAGTTCTTCCGAATGCTAATTGTCAATTGACAATTCATTAAGATTTTTATAATCTTAGTATTCCCAGATATTTGATTATCCTTTATGTCCTAAGTTGTTATGCATCAACTTGACTTACTCAGACATGATAAAACCCTAGTCAATGAACACACAAGATTTGGTCAATGTTCACTTGTCGGATTCAATCACAATGTTGAGTCTGAATATGCTTTAATCAAGCACTTGAGATGATGGTTTCCCAAATGTCAATGACAACTAAGACTTCCTGAAGGTGATCAGTCTTACAGGGATCACTTAGAGTATGATAGTCATAGAGAGAGAATCTTTCTTAATCATGTATTTTCATTCATCCCAATTATAGGGGTAGAACACATTCATGTCATTTTATAAATGACGAATCATGCAGGTACCAATGATAATTAAATTATCTCGGACCTTGTACCATAATTTATCGTTCTCGAGGAGAAGACATGCACAAAGCATGAAGAATATAATTCTTCAACTGTAGAGGTTCGATTTATAAATGTAATGTATTGTAAATTCCATGAACTGTAAAATACATGTATTGTCTAGACTAGGACATGAACTGAGTCATGTTAGAGTCTAGGAGGTCCTTGAGTCAAAGCATCATGAAGATCATTATCAAGCATCAAGGAAGCCTCAAGGGATCAATCCGGGAGTCGGCAAGTCATCCTAAAGAATTCACACTCTACTCCAAGCCTTTTTTAGGAAAATTAGGTATTGTATGGTAGCCTAAGTGAATCAAGGGTCTGATAAGGGTCTCCCCAGGTCTACGGACCTTCCCAGACAATGGAGGGATGATCCAAAGTCCTTTGTAGCATTCCCAAGCCTTTAAAAGGGATTGCAGAGAATTTTGATCGATCTAGGATCGAACCACTATGATCCAAATGGTTTGGATCAATCTAAGATCGATCTAGCAACTCTCGGGTTGTAGGATCTGTGTGTTTTTTTGCACTTGGAACAATCCAAGGTTGCGGAAACACTGTATAATGGTCTAAACTTTAAAAAATAGTTTCTAATCAATGGCTAAGATCTTTTGACTGTTTAGGAAGGTTCTAATCCAATGGACATGAACTATTTTTGTTCAATATATAAGGAGAAGAACTCAAACGATCTCATTGACCATTCCTAGCCTTTTTTCTACATTGCTAAGTCAAATCTTGAAGAACAAGGTACCAAGGGTTATCTAAACCCTTGAGAAGAAGTGATGTGGGCTTGATAGTCACATTTTGCTCAAGAATGAGCAACCCATCAAGATTGGCTCTCTAGCTTGAAGAGCTAACTGAGAAGCACTAGGGGAGCAATAGTTACATCTTATTCAAGAAGGAGCAACCCCAACTTGTGTATAAGGCAACATCAACCTACAAATAGGTAATTCTTGCCTTTAACTTTTATTAAAAGTTATTTAGAGCTCTCCCGTCGGAGACACCAGGAGAATTAGCACTACCGCCAGAGACATCGGTTGTGTGCACCCAAATCTCTTCCACCAGAGACATCGAAAGAGTAGATCATAGACCACACCCTCCGGAGACGCCAGGTGTAGCTTGCTTGGCAAGTAGACTAGGATTTTGTTAATTTTATCCTTGATTGTATTGGTTTCAATCTTAATAAAATTATATAGCTCATGTTAAGCTTTTGAAAGTGGATGTAAGTCGTTGTGCCAAACCACTATACATCTCGTGTTCATGTGTGATTGCTTGTAGTTTGCTTTCTCATTCATCATTTACATTATCAAGCACTATAGATATTGAATTAGTCTCACTTACAGAACAATTAAATATATTTATATCCATGTGCATAATTACATTGTAATTAAATACCGGGATAATTTAATCAACCAAGTAATAAATGAATTTGGGGGCAACTTAAAAAGAATTTTCAAATAATCCTATTCACCCCCCTCTATGATTCACACATAGGAATTTCGGGATTGACCTTTCATCCTCATTAAGAGGGTTTCACATCACCCCAAGTGTTTAATGACTCTTAATTATTGACAAGTTGTGTTTGAACTTACTAGTCCATCTTGTGCCTTTTAAATGGCACCAATGTATATCTCATCACATGAGATGACACCGTTCAACCACAATGTAATGTTAGATTGGGGTACTCATCCTAGATGTAGCACATCAATGTAGTTTACCGACCTAACATGAGCATCTCATAGTTCCTTGTGGAAACTCATAGCTAGCTCCTCACTGAGCATACTGTTTTCAAGGTATCCCTATGGATCTTAACTATCTTGGTTTTCTATATAGAAAACTAAATACAATTGACATGTTCTTTTCTCTCAGACACACGGTCAACAGCTATCTATGGAGTAATACATTCCATAATATTAACATGAACATGTCTTACTTATAGCACGATTCATGATCGTTTGTATCAATCATAGGCATGGTGCAATTCCCATATTGTAATGTCAATATGTGTGGGGTTTGCAATTGGCATGCGAGTGTAGTGACAACTTTTTGCAACTGACATGGTTCAATTCATAAGTAAAATAAAATTGACTTGTAGTCACGTAGACAAAAGTCTAGATTTCCATTGTGTCCTCACTCTAATCCCCTTCAAACCAGCTTAACTCATTAAGAGTTAAACCTGACAGGCTTGATTTTACCACAGGAGTGGGACTTACCTTTAAATTGTTAGTTTTGAGATGGTATTAAAACAACAATGACTTCTCATTGAGTCATTTGCAAGACCAATAATTCGTGAGCTTGGTTTAATCACGAGAAGCTCATTCGCCAGAAACTCATTCACAAGCAACTCATTCGCAAAAATCAGACTTGGTTCATTTACAGACTTCAAAGTTAGTTCATTTGTGACCTACAAAGTTGTTATTCTCAAAGTACAAAGTTTGTTTATTCACGAGCTGCAAAGTTAGTTCATTCACAAGTTACAAAGTTTGTTCATTCACAAGCTATTTGTTCAGTTGCAAATTACAAGTTTTCTTTGACCTTAGTGTCTAAGCCAGTTCATTCAAAACTAGAAGGTGTCGTTATCATGTTTCTTGAAGGTAGTCGAGGCCTCCCAATATGTGCAAGGGATTTTAGCCAAGCTAACTCTGGGATACAATTAAACACAGGTAGAACCCTTGTCTCTCTACGAACTTGCACAATCCGGTAAAGATGAACAAACCTTATAGGTTACACAAGCCCATATTTTAAGTTAGGTTTTCGAAAACTCATTTGGTTAATACTTCATTTATTTTCCCAAAAATCCGGCAGCATAATGCCATTACAGGTTCAAGTAAATGAACATGTAATCATCTTAAGAATATCAAGGTAATCTCTTGCAAATGAGAGCACCGATCTTTAAGAGGAAGATCATCCACGATCGCAAGTGAACTCTCACAAGTGAGAGTGCCAACCGTGGAGAGTGTCGCTTAAAAACTAGGCATTAATCTCTTAAAGAAATTGATAACCGGTTTCAGCATGCCAAGATTTAGTCCATGTGTTCCTCATAGGAGAGGAAGGAAAATGGAGAGAATTGACCTCGGGAGAGATTCCATTGCACCAGGATTGCATCCCTTTCCATAGAGTTCTACAACTCCAGCAAACACATAAAGGTTTCAACCTCTTTCTCTTCCTCCTTCCTTCTCTGTTTTCTTCTTTGATTTTTGCCACTATTTTTCCCTCCTTTTTGTGCCTCATTCCTACACCTAATAAAGAGGGAGAGAATGGCTTGCTAATGAGTTCATTCGCCAACCCTTGAGAGCCTTAGCTCTCTCTCCAAGATGATGGAGACAGCATTCCTCTCTTTTGTCACATCAGCCCATATGAACATTTTGACTAACTAAAGGAGAGAGAGAGAGAAAGTCATGGGGCTCTGTGCACATGAGACTAAAAAGGGAAGAGAGAGGCACTCGTCAGCCCTTGTGCAAATGGCCCTCCAAGCCCCATTTGCACAAGGCATCTTGCCTTCTTTAATTTTAAAATATATTTTAACACCCAAGAGGATCAGATCCATGACCATTTAAAAGAGGTAGTAGTGGACATTGATGGGGGTAAAGGTATCAAGAAGTACATTAACCTACTCTCCAAAAATGCTATAGATGTGCACACATTTTTCACTTACACCTGCTTCCCCGAGTGTTTCCAGGACAGAACAATAGTCCTCCTTAAAGAGATGTTGGAGTAAATTAATCTTGTATCTCCCAACACCTTAAGTTTTTTGGAGGTTTAGTTAATTCACTTTTGGGATGGTATCAAAGCAAGGTTAGGTTGCAACTTCAATTCTCTCTATGCAGGTTCTATTCAATTCTCCCTATGTAGGTTCTATGTATTCACACCTAGCTTCCCCAAGTTGATTGTCTAGGAGTGCTCCTTCAAAGAGAGTGTGTGTTGAAATTTGATAATACCTCTTCTAACACCTTAAGGTATTGGGAGAGTTGGTTAATTTGCTTCTTAATGACATCCATTATTAGTTAGGTTTTATTTGTTTGTTATATGTTTGCATGATAATCATAGGGATGTCAACCTTTCAATTAGAGAAAGAATCTCATATATCCAAATTTGTTTGTCCCCATGTGTCCCCACACCACAGGCTAACATGTGATGTTTATTTTAATTTGGTTCCTCTTTTTAGGTACCTACCTTTTCATTTGAACACTTATTTACACTTTTAACCCTATACACCCCACGCTCATGAGAAAGGATCTCCTACACCCAAATTTGTTTGTCTCCCCATGCCCCCACACCATAGGTTAACACACGAATTTATTTATTTTTTATTTGGTGCCTCTTTTTAGGTATCTAACTATTCATTTGAGCACCTTTTTTTTATATAGTTTGAATACTATACACCCTTATTTTGGGTACTTACTTTTTTATTTGAAAACTATGTTTATAGTTTTAACCCTATACACCCCCTCTTTTTGTGTGTGGGAACATAGTGGGACAGAAAAATTGGGTGTAGGAGATCCTTTCTCTTTTAGGTATCTACTTTTTCACTTGAAAACCATTTTTATAGTTTTAACCCTATACATCCTACTTGTGTGGGGGGACACAGGGAACACAATTTGGATGTAGATCCTTTGTCTATATCCAGATATATACTTTTATATATGCAATAGATCCACAATTAAAAAAATGAAAAAAAAAAAAACTAACTATTCAATCCATGCAACAAACTTATGTAGTTCTTCCAAAGCGGATTTCCTGTAGCCCTCTTACTGTAGTGAGACTGAAGCACCATGGCATCGGGTGACACGTGGGTGGAAAAAGTGAAAAACACACAGCATTGATTCATTTTTTGTGATGGTTCACTTTTTCTGCCCACATGTCACCCGACGCCCTAGTGCTATAGTCTCACTACGATAAAAGGGCTGCGGGAAATCCATGTTAGTAGTTCTTCTCATCCACCCCGGCATCACACATTCCACATCATTGCTACTCTACATCTTTCAGCTAGCACCTCATTAAATCTTAGTGATCAAATCATTTGTTAGCATTAAAGCCATGAGATACTTTCTTCAAAATCCTTATGAGGTTCATGGGGATAGTAATAAGGAAGTAAAGTAGAAATAATAATAGAATAATTGAAGAATCAAATAATTTTGATTTGATTTTGTTATTAGATTATATTGCTTAACCTAAATTTCCTTCTAATTATATCATTTAGGCTAGCTAGATTGATTTCTATATTAATTACCATGTAATATCTATAAATCTATCTTGGGTCATTGTTATCCACCCAAATTTCCTTCGATAAAGCATTGATTTCTACCTCTTAGGATTTTTGATCGTATAAAATCATTCACATGTTGGCAACTTTTTTTCTTTTTTGCAATTTACCTCACAAATTGATCTTTTTATTGATTATTATTTTTAGGTAAGGAGTGTTAGCTCAATTTCATTCAATTGAATTCCTCATGGTTATAATAATCCATTTCAAGAATGAAAGAGATTCTTTGAGACAGGATTGTACCATTCGATTTAAGAGAAACATGCTCCTTGGATGCTATAGCGGCCTTGGCATTGGCTGCTTTATTGCAATCACAAGAAACAAAAGAAATGGTCACATGGGGGTTGTGGGAGAGTATGCCTCGACAATCAGAAATGATGTTGCAGATTTTCCAAGGAGGTTGAGCCTTTGCATCATTTAGGATCTTCACTATAGACTGATTGTCTCCTTTAAAAAATACAGGCATGTTTGGCAAATCATTCACTAACTGTAGACCCAAGAGGAACGTCATGGC
>JAOXJP010285435.1:0-19189 GCA_025762735.1 Platanus orientalis | reverse complement strand
AAGTGAAGAACAAGACCAAGATTCAAGAAGAAGACTCATTGCAAGGATGCCAAAGATGAAGCATACCAAAGACAAAAATTTAAAGGATGCTCATGAAAAGCACAACCTCGAATAATACCCACACTATGCATAATGCACTAAAACATTAGGAGATGAACCTAAAATGGGAGGGTGAGGTAGTAAAAAGGGTCTTGAGGAATTTGTGTTGGTCCCAAAACATTGGGAGAGGAAAAACCAAACCAAAAAGAGCATAACAAAAAAAATTCAAGAAAAAATAGACCTTAATCGATCACAAGATTTGTGATCAAATCACGGTTGATTGATCTCGTGATTGATCACAAGTGAAATTTTAGGGCATTTTAAAAACTCCTAAGAGTTGTGATCCCAGACCCTGATCGGTCACACATTCGTGATCGATCATGAAAAAAAGTGTGATGGATCATGACCGTGAATATCAGAAAAATCGCATTAAATTTTAGAGATTCCAATCTGAGAATTCCCAATACTTGTCCATTAGAAAATGTTATAATCCTACGGACTAAGACTATGCTTAGCTTTATAAAAGGGTAATAATACCCTAGGTTCAAAATAGAGACATCTCCATAAAAGAAAAATTCTTGTTTGAGAAGTGCAGCTAGTCTGAAAGCCGGAAAGCCTAGGTTTCTACTGAGTGATTGATCTTGTACTGTTGAAAATAAATGTGTGTGATCTCCCTTTAAGCTTTATACATCAAATATCTAAAGGGAGAACAATATTGGTTATCCGTTGAAAGGAAACTGAAGAATGACAAGGTATCAAAAGCAATCTTTGCTATATTTCAATATGTGGAAGAAAAGGCACATCAGCTCAAAGTAGGAGCATCCACAACTAGTACATCTTGCAATATCAATCTATATGAGGTAAAATTGTATTTATCAAATTATTTATTGTTTAAGTCCCTTCCACCGGAGACACCAGAAGGAGTATTGCACTCTTCGGAGACATAAAGTGTAGGTAGTGCTTGTTTAGCAAGTAGAAAGGTTTTTATATGAATTTTACTGAGATTGTCTATACTTCAATCTAAATAAAATTACAGGAAGCTCTAGATTGAGCTTTAAGAGTGTACGTAGGTCTTAGTAGTGAACCACTATAAATACTTATCTTGTGGTTGTGTGTGATCTCTTTATTTTGTATTCATTACAATCATTATGTCTATGATCATCCTTGTGTGCTAATTGAATTGAGTATTAATCAAATTAGTCTCAAAAGGATAATTGAATCACTTGACCCTATATACATTAATTGGTAAACTAAATAACAAGATTGGTAAAGTAAGTCAAAGAAAACTAAGTAAATTAAAAGAGTGCAATTAATCCTATTCACCCCCTCTATGATAGAATTTCAGATACGTCCCCCAATGGAGTGAAAAGGAGATGAAGTATTAAAGATTGTTTCAAAAATAAAAAATTTAAGATTTACTTGGAGGGAATAAAAAACTTGGGACTATGTAAAACTCATTGAGCTGATTGTTTTGAGTACTCATGGGTCAAAATCAGACATCTGGACCAAAAGTTATGGTCGTTCTAAGTTTGAAGGCCAAAATTGACCTTCCTATACAATCATGACCAATCAAGGAAGATGCCTGATTGGTCAGGACCATGGACAGGTAGAGAAATCACTGCCTAACTGATCATGATTGATCATGTCAACTCCAACACTCCGAAAACTCCAAAAATTTTGGGGTAGCTACAGGATTTCTCCTCTAACTCATATATAACTCATATGGGATGATCCAAAACCCTAAATCTACCTTATTTAGAACTAAAAATATGGAAAAGAAGGAAATAAAAGAAATTTTGGGAGAAGGATAAGGAAAATCCCTAAGTTTGACAAGTTAAGCTTTGGAAACCCATCTACCTTAAGAGTTATTCTTGTTTTTTGTATTTTCTTATATAATTTCTTAAGATCTAACTAGTTCTTAGTGTTTTGCATCATTAATAAGTATAAGAAGAGTCTTGGAAGGATTCCAAGAAGGGAGATCCACCAAGGAAAGTGGGTTTTGTAAAGAAACTTGAAGGATCATGAAGGAAATAGCTAAGTTAGAAACTATGTTGTCGAACCCTGAAACCCATATTAGTAGGGCCATGAATTTCAACACATGACATTAACAATACACTTTTCATTCAGTCATTCATAACCTATATAAATTTTTTGCCTTTCTTTTTCATTCATACGTGATGGAATCATTAATCAGTTTTAAATAACCTAATAATTAATCACATTCTTATGAGTCTGATTTGTATAAAATTTCATAATCCATAATCCATAATCTTATTAATAATACATAAACATTGTCTAACATTCCTATTAAATTAAACCAATAGTCTAAACCATCATCTAAAAATCAAATGCTAAAATCCCTTATTTATTACATCTTTTGAAATTTTAAACTCAAATAACTGAACTAAAATAAATAAAATCTCTAAACTAAAATAACTAAATCAATGTCTCAAAAACAAAATCTAGCTAACTGTCTAATCCTATATATCTGATCTACTACTCTGCTATGTCTTCATCATTTGTGGTGTCAAATTTGGGTGAGTTTGGCAAACTCAGAAAGAAATAGTAAACTAAGGAAATAGTGGATCAAGACTTGACACGATTACAAAAATGAAATAGATACTTTGCATATTTATTAATCAATAAAATAGTATAATGCAGTTCATAAATCAATCTTATATAGTAATAAGCATTTAATACAATTTACAATTTCATGTACAGAATGAAAATCAATGTTAAACATATACTTTAACATTAAATAGAATAAACAAAAACAAATCAAATCATTTATCATATCATAGCCAGAATGAAATAGAATAGAATAAAACATATCTCTACTATTAAGCTAGAACATATAATAGTTCACACCATTTAAACACCGATAAGAAGGATCCAATTCACACCATTTAAACTCTGATGAGAAGGGTACAATTTGTACCATTTAAACCCAGGTGAAAAGGATCCAACTCACACCATATACCCGATGAGGTGGGTTGTTACTATTGCCTGTGTGGCCAGTAGTAAGGATCCATAATAGTTTGCACCATATATTCAATAAGGTAGGGTCCATCAATAATTCGCCTTGATGGGTAGGGTTGCTTTCTAACAAAACATATTATTCTCTTATAGTTTCAATCATAACATATAAATCCTGTGAACAACATATATAAACATTCTTTACATTAACTAAATCAAAATAACATATAAGAACATGATTGATCCTCTTAAGCACAATCTATAAAACATATTTTTTAAAACAATACAAATTTGTCTAAAACAGTATTCTTGAGAATTATTAACAATAGGATGTAAAATTAACAATTTTCTTTACAAAAAAAGGATTCAAGAACACTAAAAATAAATCAAATGATTAAACATATAGCTTCTTTTACAAATAATTAAACACATCCTCTAAAAATATTTAAAAGATCAAAACAATTAATCGAATAGCTTTTTCTAATTTGAAGAACAAAATCCTCTTTAAAACTCTTGATTTTTTCTCATTCAAAACATAGTTCTGCATATAATATTAGTATAAACCAGATTAAAACAAAGATTTTAATCTTTAAAAATCTTATGAAATTAAAAAGAAATCACTTCTTAATCTTGTTCTTGCAAAATCAATTTATCTCTTTTAAAACCATGTTTTAGACCTTTAGGAAAAACAAAACCAGTGAAAAACTATTCAAAATTAGATCAAAATGATATTTAATTTATTTAAAAATGGAATAGTAGAGATCAAAGAACCTAGGAATTCAAAACAAAATATAGTTTAATATTCTCTTACCTCTTGATGTGTAAAAACGTTCCTAAGCTTTGTTCTTTAGAAAAATCCCCAAATTCTATAAATGGAATAGTAGAGATTAAAGAACCTAGGAATTCAAAACAAAATATAGTTTAATGTTCTCTTACCTCTTGATGTACAAAAATGTTCCTAAGCTTTGTTCCTTAGAAAAATCCCTAAATATTTTATAAAACCTAGTTTTTTCTTCCTTTTTCTCTTTGATTTTTCTTTAAGATTTTTAGATTTCTTTAGGATGAAATCTATCAATATATAGAACCCCCAAGAGGCCCCACACATTTTAGAAACCCAAGAAGAAGGGAAGTTGTAATAACGACTTTCCGTTTTGCTCTTGGACCTGGGTGATCGATTGGGCTTCCTAGCCAATTGATCAAGCATCCCCCCGATCGATCAAGCCTCCTTAGTCTGATCAATCAGGGGTCCTCCCGATCCATCAAGCCAAAGCCCATTAATTCTCTTCCTTTTTTTCATTGGACCTTCACTTGCTCTTTCGTCTATGATGTTTTCATTTGGTATCGTTTTTCTTACCATTTGTTTCCTTGGACTCTAGAGTTCCGTGTCTATCTAATAATATAAGGTTTTCTCATAGATTTCTCTTACATTTTTTGTTGGTGTCTTTCTAAAGTTGTTCCAATTATAAATTAGTGTGTGTGCATTTAAACAATTCTAAGTGTGTGCGGAACATATATATGATATATGTACAGCAAAAATGTGACATGTGTTCAATATATGTGTGAACATGTGCAAGTTGTTATAGATGTATAACATTCTTTCCATATTCCTTGAATTTTAAAGTAAGCCATGTTGATCCACTTTGATTCATTCTAGTTCTTTATCTCTTTTGATTTTTGATGGATTTCATATTAAAATCTATGGATTTTTTAATTTGTAAGTAGTAATGTATAAGATGCTTGCATTCCTTCTTTGATCTTGATTGTTTTGTTATATATCAATATATAGAACACCTAAGAAGCCCCACATGTTTTAGAAACCCAACAAGAGAAGTATTGTGACTTTCCTTTTTACTCCCAAACCCAAGTGATTGATTGGGTTGGCCGATTAATTAAGCATCCCCCTGATCGATCAGCCTTCCCTAGTCCAATTGATCGGGCCAAAGCCCATTAATTCTAACTTTTTTTGTTGGACCTTCGCTTGCTCTTTTGTCTATAATGTTTTCATTTGGTATCCATTTTGCTCACTATTTGTTTCATTAGACTCTAGACTTTCGTGCCTATCCAATGACATAAAGTTTGCTAAGATTTTTCCTACATTTTCATTGGTGTCTTTCTAAAGCTGTTCCAATTTATAAATCAGTGCATGTGCATCTAAACAATTCTAAATGTGTGCAGAACATATATATGGTATGTGTACAGTAAAAATATGACATGTGTTCAATATATGTGTGAACATATGCGGGGGGGTGTTACAGATGTATAAAATTCATTCCATATTCCTTAAATTATAATGTAAGCCATGTTGATTCACTTTGATTCATTCTAGTTCATTGTCTCTTTTCAATTTTTGATGGGATTCATATTAAAATCTATGGATTTTTGAATTTGTAAATAGTAATGTATAAGATGCGTACATTCCTTCTTTGATCTTGATTGTTTTGTTATAAAAGTCTCTTTGAAATCTATGAATCTTAATTAATTCCTTTAAGTTTTGATGGAGTTCATATTGGATTCAATGGATCCTTTAATTTGTAAGTAGTAGTGTATGATATACACTTCCATTTTTGTGAATTTGATGAATTGGATTTTGGTTAATCCTCTTTGATTTTTAATGGAACCATGTTGAAACATTATAGATCTTTGATTTACAAGTTAAATGAGTGATGTGCTATCTATCTTCTTTGATTCTTGACTGCTTTTATGATAAAGTCATATTGATTATCTTTGATTTCTCCATTGTTTCTTCGATTTAGTGGGGGATTTACCTTGGAAACTTTTAATTTTGAATCTATGAAATGATAAGCTTGAAATCCTTGAGAAATTGTGAGCTATATCTATGTATCTATTGTTGAAATAAATTTTATGATATCTATGATTGATTTTTATGGAATATTATTATAAGAGGATCTATCTAACTCCATTGATTTCAAATCTTTGGATCTCATCATTTTGATTGAATAATCTATGGCTAAACTCTATAAAACCCATGTGAATTGCCTGAAATTGTGAAAAGATAGACATTTTACTTGTCAATTTAAATTACAAATCATTGATTCTATCATCACATTGAACTCCATTCTTAAAGTTTGAAGGATCATGTAAATAAGAGATTTTATGATTTATGAAAATCCTTAGGTAATGGACTACCCTTATTAAGATATTGATCTAATTAGGGGGAATTAACTCCCAAATGAAATATTATTTGATCTTTGAATCCATATTAACTTGATTTCATCCACCATGATCAAATGAAGCACATTGTTAAGATCAACTTTGTAAATTATATCGAACTCATTGTTGGTGTAAACCATATTAATTGTATTGATTCTATTTGATCTCATTGATCTTATGATTGAACTATATCTATTGAAAATGTAGTTCTTTTGATTATATTGATTCTATGAATTGTATTGGGCCTCTGCTTGGAGATTTTCAATGCGATTGTGATGTATTGGTTACCTTAATCTTATTAATCACACTAATTTTATTGATCACTTTGATTTTAATGCATTGCCTTGATCATACTTGTTCAATTTTTCAAGTTGATTTCCAATATTTATATTGATCCAACTAGATATATTTGTATGATTTATGTGCCCTCTGCTTGGGGATAAATAATAATGCATTTGTTGTACCCTACGATTGAAGACAAAGAACAATGTGTCTGCCCTTCACTTAGGGTTAAAGAACAATGCGTCGCCTACTCCCCTCCACTTGGGGACAAAGAAAAATGTGTCTGTCATATGCTTAGGGATAAAGAATAATGTTTTAGTTATGTCCTCCGCTTAGGGACAAAGAAAAATACATCTACCCTCTGTTTGGGGATAAGTGGTGTGTTTGAATCCCATTATTGGTTACTCTACCATGGTGATTCTTTGATTTGTTCTTATTGATCAACATCCACTTGGGTAAACAAATGAATTGTTTCAATTTTGATTGATACTCTTTGGGTAATTTAGTACTACTATTTCCTTTATTGATGCCCATCCAGGTAATTTCGTACATGTGTTGTATTGACTGAAATCCCTATAGGTAAATCTGAATTTTTATTTGTATTGTTTGAAGGTCAACCAAGTAAATTATCCATGTCATTGATTAACTTCTACCTTCGGGTAATTTAAAAATTCTATCGATCTGAATGGTAAAAGATCTAAATTCTCTGTGGTTATCTAGTTAAATAATTTGATTTTATTATGACATGGCATTGTGATACCTCTATATTATCCGAATTGTAATAGGAACATGCTAGTATGAAATTAAACCAATGACATTATCTAAGTTATTATACTTTTTTTCTCATCATTTTTTCTGAAGTCATGCATATTTTGTTCAAATTGGCATTTCATTTCTGTTACATGTACTTTATACATTATTACTTGCGAGCCATGGACTCACCCATCCACAACCATTTTTCAAACAATGTATGGATGGACATGGTGAGAATGATTGAAAAACGTAGACAACATCAAAGCCCACTATTGGGTCATTTGCTTTACTAGTAATTTGGTTATATTTTAATGTATTTTGATACTATGTTTATCGTACCTTGAAACCCATACCAATAAGGCCATGAATTTTAGCATGTGACATTAACATTGTTAATCATTTACATATAACTTCTTGTAAAAAAATTATCCTTTCTTTCATCACCTTCACATTCATACATCGAAGAATATTACATCAATCACAAACCATATATCACATTAACACAAATTTGACCTGTATGTATAGTTCATAAACCATAATTTTTCAAGGATATATGAACCTGTATAATCATAAGCCCTAGTCTGACATTCCAATCCAACAAACCCATAGTTTGACATAACCAATAAATAATCCAAATAATAAAACCTATTACTTATTACATCTATTTCAAATAAACTAAAATAAATACCATGTCTCAAAACTGAAGTAACTGAAATAAATATCAAAGTCTCATGGTATAAATAAACTCTATCTAATCCTTAATCCATCTTTGACTAGAACTGCTACTCTACGATCTCCTCCTTATTTGTGGTGTAAATTAGAGTAAACTTAACAAACTCAATAAGAAAATATAAAAATTAAAGGAAACATTGGATCAAGACTTAGCACAATTACACAAAATGAAACATATATTTTTCATATTTACTAAACAATATACAAAATAGTGCAATTCAAAAATCCATCTTTTGCAATACTAAGCATCTTACAAAAATACAGTTTCATGTGTAGAATAGAAAAACAATATGAATCATATATTTTTTAATTTAATCAAAAGAGAATAAATCAGAACTAGATTTTATCTCATAGTCAGAACATAATAGAACATATATTTTATATCAAGCCTATACATATAATAGATCGCACTATTTATATCCCAGTGAGAAGGGCATAACAGTTTGCACCATATACTTGGTGAGGTGGGTTACTACTACCAATTAGGCTAGTAATGAAGACGCATAACAATTTGTACCATATACCTAGTGAGGTGGGTTTAATAGTTTGCACCATATGCCAAGTAAGGTGGGTTCCATCAATAAGTCCCTTTAATGGGTAGAGTGGCTTTATAACATAACATATTAATTCTCTTGCAGTTTCAAGTAAAGCATTTAAATCATATAAGGAACATATACAATTTCCTATTAACTAATTCAATATAAACATAACAAAATATGCTCGATCCACCTAAGCACAATCTATAAAACATATTTTCAAAATGTTACAAATTTGTCTAGAACAATATTCTTTGTAAATCATAAACAATAGGATATAAAACCAATACTTTTCTTTGTAAAACGGGATTTAAGAACACTAAGGATTTATACAAAACAAGTCTAAGATTAAAACATGTAGATTTCCTTACAAATTAGTAGATAAATACTTTTAAAAATATTAAGAAGTTTAAAGAAAATTTATAGAATAGTTACATCATGTTAAAAGCAAAATCCTCTTTCAAAATTTTTGAATTTTTCCTTCAAAACATAGTTCTACATATAATAACGGTTCAAAAAAGGATTCAAACCTGATGTTATAATATTCTAGGATCTTAAGAAATTGAAAACAATCAACCATTCATTCATGTTCTTGTAAAACCAATTTATCTCATTCAAAAACCATGTTTTACAACTTTAGGCAAATCAAAACTAGTGAAAGCAATTTGAAATTCTTTCAGAATAGATTCAAAGCAATAGAATAGCAATGATTGAACCTAGGAATGAAAACAAACAATTCGTGTTTATACCTCTTTACATGTAAAATCATTTATAAGATTTTCATTCTTTAGAAAATCCTAAAAACTCTTGTAAAACCTAGCTTTCCTCTTCTCTCTCTTCCTTTTTCTCTTGATCTCTTCTTTAGGGTTTCTAGGTTATAAAAACTCAAGTGTGAATACTTTTTCTTCATCTCGTCTTTGTCTTTCCAAGTCGGTTCTTCTTTTGAATGGTTCCTCCATAATGCCTTTATGTATGGAATCACTTTCGAATGTAGCACTTGTTTCTTTATGTCTAACATCTAAACTGGTTGCTCTTCAGAAGACAAATCCTCATTAACTTAAAGTGTTTTAAATTCTAATACATGAAATGGATGATGCATATACTTTCTCAACATGTATACATGAAACATGTTGTAGACATGTGACAAATTTGGTGGCAATGCTAGTTCATAAGCAATATTACCCATCTTAGAATCTCAAATAGTTCAATGAACTTAGAACTTAACTTCCTATTCTTTCCAAACCTCATAATAACCTTTGACGATGATACCCTCAGAAAGACATGCTCTCTAATTTGAAACTCAAGTTCTCTTTTTTTTTTTTTTTATCTACTTTAAGTTGCAAGAAATCTTCCATGGATAACTCTAATCTTCTTAGTTGTCACTTAAACAAATTTGGGTCTAAGTAACCTTCTTTCACCAACCTCTTCCTAACATATGAGTATCCTACACTTTCTTCTATACAAAGCATCAAATCGTACTATTTGTATGCTAGCTTAATAATTGTTATTTGTAAGAAAATTCAATCAATGGTTAATGATCATCCTAACTTTCTTTTAAATCAATCACACAAGCTCTTAACATGTCCTCTAAAGTTTGTATGATCCTTTTCGACTGTCTATCCAACTAACAAAGTCCATAGATATGTGTTCCCACTTCTATTTAGGAATTTCTAAAGGTTGGAGCAATCTTGTTGGATTTTGATATTTTTCTTTCACAAGTTGACAATTAAAACACTTGGATACAAAATTTGTAATTTTCCACTTCAAGTTATTCCACCAATAGTACTTGTACATCTTTGTACTCCCTGAATAAACTGAATATATTATACCATATGCCTCTTTAATGATCTCTCTTATAAGTTTGGGGTCATTAGGTACACACAACCTTTTGCCATATCGTAAAGAATCATCTTCTTAAATTGTAAAGTTTACTTTCTGTCATTTCTTAACCTCTTCTATGATCTTTTGAATCTAGGGATTTGAACTCTAAACTGTCTTGATTTTTTTTCATTCAACTCAGGTTGTATTGTAAGGTATGCCATAACATATGCCAAATCGCTAGAACATTTCTAACTCAATGCATCAACAACCATGTTGTCTTTTCTTAGATGATATAGGATAGTGCAATTGTAATTCTTAATCAACTTAAGCCATCATCTCTATCTTCAATTCAGGTCCTTTTGTGAAAAAATGAAATGTCTCTAATATTATCCTAGAGGGGGTGAATAGGATGTCAAATTTATTCTGCCCTTTCTTGCTAATGTTTGGATTGATTTTAATCTTCTTTAAGTGTGTGTGTGCATCAAGGTGCCACTCAAGCATTTAACCGGATACATAGTAAGCTATAAAAAATATGTGTACAAATAATAGAGATAAACAATCACACAATCAATCCATAACACAAGGTTTATAGTGGTTTGGCACTAAGGCCTATGCCCACTCTTCTAAAGCTCACTATGAGCTTAGGTATATTTCATTTAGATTGCCACATACAACCTAAGTCAACATACAAAACCTCACTACTTGCTCACAAGCAAGCTACTCAACAACACTCAGTGTCTCCGGCGAGTGTGCTCTACCTCCGGTGTCTCCGATAGAGGTTCTCAAGCTTTCGGTGTCTCCAACAAAAGCAAAACAATGAAAGATAGATGAATATGCAAATGAATGCAAAATGAATAGTAAATATTACCACTAAGTTGGTTGATGTTGTTGTTCTTACCACAATGGGAGTGCTCCTTATTGAGTTAGTTTGCCTTATACACCCACTTCTTCTTCAAGCTATGGCATTAAAGCTTCTCAAGCTTGGCCAACCACAAAGGGGGTTTCCTCAAGGGATAACCCAAACTACACCTCTCAAGTAGATGTTAGATAAGATAAGTTGAGAGGGGAATAAGAGAGATTTCCTTCATGAACTTTTAAGCTTGCAACTTAAGCAATGAAGGATTACGGTTTTTCACCCTTAGAGGCTTTTTTTAGCAAAGTAAAATAACACTCTCTTGATATTTGAAGAATCTCAATACTCTAATGGAAAAACATTTTCTTTTATAGGGAATGGAAAATGATCTCAATCCTCGGATTAGAATCTTGTTAAACGGACAAGAAAAACTGTTCATTCATTCAAAACGGAGAAAGAGAGAAAAATTAAGATTTCAGTTTTGTGACCGATCACAGGGTTTGTGATCGGTCATGGGTCATTTTCCCTAAATCCTCTAAAACTAGTCGAGTGGTGTGGGCTCCACTTCAAGTCACAATCACGGCGTGATCGATCATGGGTTTTGTGACCGATCACGAGGCTGTTAGGATCCAGGTTGTGATTGGTCACAAGGGGCTTAGTCCTTGAGTGGTCAAAAACCCTAAGTGTGATCGATCATGGACTTTGTGATTGGTCACAAGTCCTATGTTCTGCGTTCGTGATCGATCATGGACTTTGTGATTGGTCACAAGTCTTGTGTTTTGAATTCATGATCGATCATAGACTTTGTGATCAGTCACACATAGTGAATTCTCTTCGTACACTGTTATGCACATCTTGGGAAGGTCCATATCAACTTAGGACCAATTTGGGGCATTCAACCATGTGTGTGGACATACATAGGGTCATACCACATGATCCCTATAAAGCTATATGCATGCCTTTACCTTTATGGAAGTTGTAGTCCTGCTTGAGTCTTGGTCTTTCAGGCTTGACTTGTTTAAGCTTCTTCCACTCCTTTGCCCATGGAGTTAACAAATGATGCTCTTGCATAAAAAATCTCCTCCTTTGTTAATTTCATGGCAAAATCCATTTTCTTGGCCATTGCCATTTGCCCATTCCCAAATTACATCATTAGGCACAAATGCCTTAATCGTACATACAACACAAGGGCATATTGCCCAAACCCCCAAAATACATGCCAATCATGTCCAATACAAGATACATAAAAAGCAAAAATTACATTCAGCACTTTAAGTATTTGACTTGCTCATCAACACCTACACACACAAACACATATACCTTCCTCAAGCGATATGTGAATTATATAATATAAAAACATGTAAAAGTGTGCATAAGAGTAACATGACATGCCAATGCAATATGAATGTGTTCATTTTAATTTTAAGATTGACAATATGTAACAGTTTTTACTTAAAAATTGGCAATGTTAGTATTTCCCCTAAATTTGTATGCTCCCTCAAAATGCATACATGCTCTTGAGTGTATACTTTTGCAAAAGTAACACTCTCTATACTTTCTCCCACATAAGTATAGAACCTCATGCTTATACTCCCACCACAAGTATAAAGCTATAGTTTCTCCATCATAGAGGGCTATACTCCCCCATAATGCATACATATAGTCCCCTCGCATGGCCAATGCCAAGTATGTAATTTTTCTTCCCCCTTTTGCCATGAATTGATAAAGTCTAGCAAAAATCATACCATAGAGAGCAATAAAAATAAGGCTAGAAAAAAGGAATTTCATTCATGATAGTCATTTAATTACATTGAAATGCAAGGTCAGATGGCCCATGACCAACAAAGGTAACTATTAATATGAGAGAGAAAAAATATGATAAGTGTGGCCTAGGCAAGCACCACAAGACAAAAAACAGGGGATCTAATCATCGCCCTCACGATAATCCGAGCCCTCAGGCTCAACTCTCTCGACATAGCCCTCAACACCATCAAGTTGATCACCCTCCCCGTGATCTCCCACAAACTCCTCAACTTCGCCATGATCTCCCTCGCGTTGGGCTGCCTCGTCTTCATCAGTCACATCCTCAAACTCCGCCGATGGGTAATCGGATGTGCTATCACTAGCAGATTCTAGGACCAACAGGTCCTCTGGAGTCAAGACTCTGGCCGCCACCAACTTTAGGTTGTTGTTGTTCCTCTTCTGATTGCATACAACTCTTGAAAGCCTCTTAAGGATAGTGTACGTGAGGGACATCATGGTGGCCTTTATGGGAGCCAATGCAGCCTTGCCAGGGTTTAGTTTGGCCCGCTTCTTCTGAGGGTCAGTGAATTTCTCAACTAGGTGCATCCTTGACAAACTCTCAATAGTAAGGAGAGGATTAAAGTGCTTTATGGGAGTAGGCACTTGAAAGGGCACCTTCTATGCTGTGAGAATCTTGGTGATGAGAGCTAGGAATGGAATGCTTCCCATGGAGTGCTTGGCCTTGGCAGTCTTCAACATGATGTAACATATGACTGGGAGGAGATCAATCTTAGGCCCCTCAATGATGTTGTCGATGAGGTAGGCCGTTTAGAGGGTAATATCATTCTGGTGGGTCGAAGGAATGAAATTGTAGGAGAACACATGCTCGAAGAACTTGACTAAGGGTTTATAGAACCGGTGAGGGTGTTTCGTGCCCCAACTGACGTGATGGATGCACAAACGATTAATCATTGAGGTCTTCTCTATAAGGGAGAGCTTGTTAGGGAAAGGAATCTCTTCAGGTTCTCGTGGAATCCAAAAAAGCTTGACAATATAGTCTAGATTCATAGAGATGGGGTAACCGTAGACTATGGAGTAGAAGGAGTTATCCCGGTTGTTCTCTCGAAAGACATTGGAGTAGAAAATTTAGACCTCCTCATCCTGGATGGGTCCCTGGAGATCGAAGAGGGGAGCCACCAATGAGCACGCATCTGCTCGTGTACCTCCATGGTGCGAAGCACCTCTATGTCTATGTTTCTCTCCATAATAAATTGGCACTTCAAGAAGATGGTCTCAAAAGACTCCAATGCCTTGTTATCATGAAATGGGGAGAGACCGTCTTCTTTGTACCCTTTCGATTATTTCCTCCCTCGTGAATCTTCTCCCATTGGCTTCTTGCCTCTGTCTGTAGTAGGAGGAGGTGGAGTTGCTTGAGACGTAGCTCCTTTGGAGGATTTGGATGCCCTGATAGCCAATTTCTTCTACACCATTTTCATTTGGTGAGAGGAACTAGGGCAATCCTCGAATTTATAGAGGAGGAAAGGGAGGTCAAACGTCTGAGAGGGAGAGAGACGTGAATACACCAATGTGGGGAATATCAGTCACCTCTGGGAATCCTAAATGGTTCGTCTGCTGTGAATGAACCTGCAAAAATGAGGAAAAATCACGTGGAGATGGTTTTAAAGATGGTTTAAATTAGTCTCAAAATTTTTGGATGAAACTGCCCTGTGATCGATCATAGGGTTTGTGACTGATCATGCTTCATGACCGATCACAAACCCTATGATCGATCACACATGCTGTACTTTCCCAATTACAGCTCATGTCACACATCCTGTGATCGATCACACATGCTGTACTTTCCCAATTACAGCTCATGTGTGCTGGGAGTAGGGGCCACTCCTAGTCTATGTGCTTGGTTACCTCCAGTGGACCCTAAGCACTTGAGTATAAGTCTCAAGAACTCATCTCATGGCACATAACCCTATAGCACTCCTTAGATACTCAAACCTCCTTGAATCAAGGGGTTTTGTCAAAATATCTACTAACCGGTCTTCAATTTTCACATGATCCAAGGACACCACTTTCTCCTCCATCAATTCCCTGATGAAGTGATGCCTAATGTCTATGTGTTTGGTCCTTGAGTGCTGAACCGGGTTCTTGGAAATGTTAATCGCACTCTTGTTGTCAACGAACAAGCTCATTGTTCCTTGTGACAACTCATAATCTCTGAGCATTTGCTTCTTCCAGAGAAGTTGAGTGCATCCATTGCCAGCTGCAATATACTTAGCTTCGGCAATTGATATGCCAAGAAATAAGACTATTGCCTACATAGAAGCAACCTCCACTCTTGCTCTTGCGATCCTCCGCATCGCCTGCCCAATCCGCATCTGAGTATTCCACAATCTCAGATGTGGTATCAAATGGGTACCACAACCTAAACTTTGTAGTCCTGTGGACATATCGGATAATCTTCTTAGCTGCCTTAAGATGTGATTCTTTAGGAACAGCTTGATATCTTACACAAGCACCTACACTGAATGCACTGTCTGGTTTACTTGTAATCAAGTAGAGTAAGCTCCCAATAATGCTCCTATAGTAGGTAGAGTCAACCTTAACTCCCTCGAGGTCTTTAGTGATCTTGTCACTTGTGCTAATGGGTGTGCTAGCTAGTTTGGATTTTTGCAATCCAAACTTGGAGACTAGGTCTTTAGCAAACTTGGTTTGGCTTAGAAAAATGCCATCATTGGTTTGCTTCATTTGAAGACCTAGAAAGAACCTCAGTTCTTCTTTCATACTCATCTCAAATTCTGATTTCATTGTTTGGGCAAAACCATGAGACATCTCTTCACTGGTAGACCCAAAAATGATGTCATCCACATAGATTTGAGCAATGAGTATATGACCATTTTGCTTATTCACGAAGAGTGTTTTGTCCACACTTCCTCGATCAAAATGGTGTTCAAGAAGAAACTTTATGAGTCTTTCATACCAAGCTCTAGGGGCTTGTTTAAGACCATACAAAGCCTTCTTGAGTCGATATACATAGTTTGGCAAGTGAGGGTCCACAAATCCCTCAGGTTGCTCAATGTATACTTCCTCTTTAAGTATTCCATTTGGGAATGCACTATTGACGTCCATTTGATATAACTTTAATTTCAAATAGCATGTTATGGACAAGAGGATCCTAATGGACTCCAACTTTGCAATCGGGGCAAATGTCTCCTCAAAATCAATGCCTTCAATCTGGGCATACCTTTTTGCAACTAGTTTTGCCTTGTTCCTAGTCACTGTACCATGTTCATCATGTCTGTTCTTGAAGATCCACTTAGTACCAATGACATTCTTGTCACTAGGCTTTTCTGTGAGAAACCATACATCATTCCTTTGAAATTGATTTAGTTCCTCTTGCATGGCTAAGATCCAATCTGGATCATTTAGAGCCTTTTTAACTCTCTTTGGCTCTATCTTGGAGGTGAAGCACAAATGACTAAGGATGTTTTCTATTTGTCTCCTTGTCCTCATTTTAATGCTAGGATCACCAATGATGTCTCTCTGTGATCATCCTTTGGTGAGTCTTTTGTCCTTGGATTGAAGTTGGATCTCATCAACTTCTCCCTCGGAGCTTGATGAAGAAGAGTGCTCTTCTTGATCTCCTTGGGATTTTTAAATCTCCATTTGAGATAAACTCTCATCTTCATGATCAGACAACACTACTGGCATTTTCCCTTGCTCATATGTTGTCTTAAAATCATCTATCGTCACATTGATTGACTCCATTAAGCGAGTCCTAATGTTGTAGACACGGTAGGTTTTATTGGTTGTGGAGTATCCTAAGAGCATGACTTCATCACTCTTCATGTCAAACTTTCCTAAATGTTCTCTATCCCGAAGAACATAGCAAGTGCTGCCAAATATTTTAAAGTATTTAACAGTTGACTTCTTGCCACTCCACAACTCATGTGGGGTTTTGGATGTTCCCGGTCTTAGATAGACTCGGTTAGAGACATAGCACACCGTACTAATTGCCTTAGCCCAGAACCTCTTGGCTATATTTTTGTTTGAAAGCATTGTTGTAGCCATGTTTAGAAGAGTTCTATTTTTCCTTTCAGCGGTCACTTTGGATTCTCTTTATGCTCAAATCCTTCTCAACTTGAATCCGTTTGCAAATACTTAGGAATTCATTGAAGGCTTCAGATTTCTCTCTTAGGAATGCCACCCAAGTATATCTCGAGAAATCATCAACTATGACCATGAAATACTTATTCCCTCTTAGACTCTTAGTTCTAGTTGGACCGGCCAAGTCCATGTGAAGTTCTAGGGGTCTAGTAGTCCCAATAGATGTGACTTTCTTGTGTGAGACTCTAGTTTGTTTCCCCATTTGACAATTCTTGCATATAGGGTTGTTAACCTTGCTTAGCTTGGGAAGGTCCTTGACTATTCCTTTCTTGCTAAGTCTTGCAAGATCCTTAAAGTTGAGATGTCATAACCTTTGATGCCAAAGATTGGTCTCATCATTTTGGTCAAAAAGCAAGTGTCCTCTTGTTGGGAAAGAGGATCAATGACATAACAATTGTCACTTGTCCTTACTCTTTCGGTTAGGATGTTGTATTCTCCATGATCCTTGATCACACATCTATCTTTAGCAAATTGTACTTTGTAGCCTTTTTCACATATTTGACTAATGTTAATCAAGTTATGCTTGAGGCCTTGTATATATAGTGTTTCAGTGAGTTGAGGAATACCGGGGGCTGCAATAGTTCCTACCCCAAGGATTTTGGCGGTGTTTCCATCACCAAATGTCACATATCCTCTTTATGCTTCCTCTAGCTTGGTGAATAACTCTCTCACCGAACATGTGCCTAGAGCACCCACTGTCAAGGTACCACCTTGATGAGCTTTCGGCTCTTAGTGCTGTGTGGATGACCAAACACTTGGGATCATCATTCCTTACCCAACTTCTCTTCACTTTGGAAGGGTGAGAGACTTGTCGTTTAACATTTTGTTGGTCTAGATCTTTTTTCCTTTCAAGATTTCTATTTTCAATGTTTTGAAAATAATTTCTCTTCTTATCATCCTTCTCATTTGATGGTTTTTTTGTTTGCATTTTTTGGGACTTGATGTCATTGACCCTTTTTCTACAATCCACCTTGATATCCCCTTCTAAGCCACAATAGTATCAAGAGAATGTGGGCCTTCTTGGTGCATAGGATTGTGTTGTTTTCCTTCTAGATTGTTTATTGATGAAGGATTTAGGGCCTCTTCTAGGATTCCTACCTTGACTAGGTTGCCCCCTAGTCTTCCTAGATGTGAAGACTTCCTCTTGAACTCCTCCATAAGTGGAAGTCCTTTTTGCTTGAAATTTATTCCATGTCTCCTTGGCATGGGAATATGGTTTGCTCAATCCTTGAGCTCCTCTAGAGGAAGATGCTTGGTTGGTTTTTGGTTTATTCCCAACCACTTGAGCATATGATCTTAATTGAGGTTGCATAGACCTCTCCCAATCTTTACTTTGACTCATTGGTGCTTTACCTAGTGTGGTAGTAATCTTCTTCTCAACCTTGTTAGACCTCTTAGTAGGTCTAGGAGGCTCCACCTTTTCTTTTTCCTTGCATGAGGGTCTTGGAGGCTACATATAACCAAGTTCGGTCCTATCACCATGCTCTTTGCCCATTTTGAGCATCCTCTCAAACTTGTCATTTCCTTGAGAAAGCATTGGGATGTTCTTTCTCTTATCTTCTTTAAGCTCCTTGATTTGCTTGAGATAATCAAGGGACTTTCTTGTGAGTTGAGCACAAGTCAAATTGAGAGCTTTATTTCTCTCATTTAGTGCTTTGACTTGGTCCTCCAACTCTTGGATGAGTGAACCATCACTACTTGACTCACCCTTCTCTTCATCATTTAGTTCAGGGACCTTGTTGGACAATTTTTTGTTGTCTTCAAGGAGTCTTTCCTTTTCTCGCCTCCTATTGGCTTGTTCCAAACCTAGAAATAGTCTAGAGTCATTTACCTTCTTCTGTAGTTCAACAATTTTTACGCTCATTTCCTCCTTTTCACATAGGAGCAAGTAGTTTACTTTGTAAAGATCTTTCTCCTTCTCACTTTCCGAAGATGACTCTTGTTTAAGAGTGGAGATAGTGTCTTCGAGGGACTTTGACTTTTCATTCAACTCAATGACTTCCCTCTTGAGTTGTTTGTTCTTCTTCCCCAACTCAACACTTTGAACAAAGAGGTCATCAAATGCCTCTTGTGCATCATAGGTCTCCTCCTCTTTTTCATATTC